>JAOYNU010064097.1:0-81166 GCA_026745395.1 Tympanopsis confertula | reverse complement strand
TATACGGCCGTACCAAGGATATTTCTTGGGACAAGGCTCGGGAAATCTGGACTTTGGGCGGGCGAATTGATACGGTCGAGTCGAAGAAGGGCCTTGAGTATCTTCAACGACTATGGGAAATGTTGCATCTAGGCGAGAGTCCTCATCCTCTCGGTCTTCATTTGGTATGGAATTACGAAACGAAGGCCGGGCTTCCTCTGCCAGCGACCAAGGTTTACCTCCCAATCTTTGGTCTCAATGACCAGAGTAATGTCCGTTCGATCGCCCAGTACCTTTCGGAGATCGGACTTAACTTATACGCAAACGCATACGAGTCATCTGTGCGAGACTGTTTGTAGGTTTCCCGCACTACTTTGCCCCTTGTTTCCAAAGAGCAAAGCTAATTTGATAAATTAAGCCCCGAGTTGAATATCGAAGAAACGGATCGTCTTCTATGCTGGGTGTCGTTCGCTTACACAGAGAAGACGGGGGTGTATTTGAGCGTTTATTATCATTCGTCACTTGATTATTCTTGGCGAGGAGTAGTGCATTACCAAACTTGAGCATTCTTTGTCGCAAAGCTTTCACTTTTTCATCTCACTTTCTGGCAATTTTTCCAGCCAAGTGCGATAACTCCTTATATGAGTAGGCGTTATGTTCTTCGGGGCTTTTAGCGCACCCGAAAGGCTGGATGTCCAAAGCCGACATCCAAGCCGTAGCCAGCCATTGTGGAGATCTGGAGGAACGTGTTTCTTGTACTGAGAGATGGGCAAAACTGTCGAAAATTCGTACAATCGATAGATTTATCTCATACTTCACACTAGGATGGCCATACACTGCCCAGGTGGCTGCAGCAGAAATTAGATGGGGGCAGAAAGGAGTGGGTCCACCCGGCGCAGTAGCCGAATGGACCAATCAATGCGAGGGGAGCTCCCGCACAGTGGCACCCACGAATATAAAACTGGAGCTTCCTCCCCCTTCCCCCCCCAAAAAATCGAAAAAGATAAGTGACCAGTCCCGGGCTCGATCCGAGGACCTTGTCGGTGTTAACGACATGATATAACCAACTAATCCAACCGGCCAACTTGATATCAATCCATCGATATAGACCAATATGGACGGAAACGGCATAGTTTCCAATGTCTGCCTCGGCCTGGTATTGAAGCAGCACGAGACTTGTGTTAAGTGGTAAGTGCATGAATTGGAAGTGTATCGATAATTCATGCAATCTCTTGTGAATGTAGTCAATTAAGAA
This sequence comes from Tympanopsis confertula, assembly GCA_026745395.1. Classification (NCBI taxonomy): domain Eukaryota; kingdom Fungi; phylum Ascomycota; class Sordariomycetes; order Coronophorales; family Scortechiniaceae; genus Tympanopsis; species Tympanopsis confertula. Next base: position 79,932 of record JAOYNU010064097.1, on the reverse strand, counting down.
TCGAATCATCCGATCGCTCTCAAAAATAAAATGGAATTTTCCGCTCCAGGGATATTCTGGATAAGCTGTTTATTTAACCTTGGAATATCAACGCTGGAGCCCCGCGAAATGTTTTTTTTGCGCAAGACATCTGGAGGGGCGGTAAACCCTGAACCAAAGGCTTTTCATGCTAATTCGGAAAGTCTCTCCACTTGTAGCTCCGTGCGCTTGCGTAGCTAAACAGCTACCCAGAGCCTTCTGTCTAACAACAACCGCCCGATGATCTGACAGATCAGGCCTGCCGTAACCGCTGCTCCACTGAACATCGATGCCTCCAGAAATCCGTAGTTCCGGACCAGTGCCCCATTGATAGGCGTGCCGGCCAGTGCACCGAAACTACATAAAGCGAGGCCTTGCCCAACATACGTGCCAATGTCGCTTGGGTTGGGACAAACTTCACCAATTAAACGTGTTAACAAATTGAAACATGTCCAGCATTGAGTGCGATGAAGGGGAGACTACCTTGAGCAACCGTTGGCGAATACAACGAGAAGACCGCCCCGGAAAAGAACCCATAGAACGCGATCCAAACCATAATGGCAGCACTTGATGTCGCAGCTGTCCAGCAATATAGTAAGACCGCACAAGCGGCATATGTGAGGATAGTGATATTAAAGCGGCCCACTTTATCGCCTGTGAAATTTGGAATGGTGCGTCCAAAGAAAGATGGTGCGTCCAAAGAAAGATGGTGCGTCCAAAGAAAGATGGAGCGTTGAGAATTGCAACCTGGTACAAGGCCATCTGGTTGCTCATGCCATGCTCAAGAGCATAGTCTGATACATAGAAGATAGGAGTAGGAGGCCAAGAAAAAATCCAAGATTGGTGAAGTTGTAAGGCCACTGGCTAAACGCGCTTAATAAAAACATGTTCTTCTGTCGGCGGGGTGCGAACTCTTTGGTTACGAGTGACGCATAAATGATCAAGACAAGCATAATGAAGCCGATTATACGCACCGACCAGCTGAAGCTTAGGTGATGATAGTTTAGGAGACGATTGAGGGTAATGGGGAAAATTATCCCTCCGGCCGCAGCACCCGATACCACCACGCCCATAGCCCACGCTCGTCTTGTGGTGAAGTATTGCCCGACGCCAGAGACCACAGGCGTGAAAATCATTCCGCAAGCCATACCTCCTAACCCGCCTTGAGCGAGGATAAATTGGTAGTATTCGTGGCTCAAACTGGTCATCATAACAGAAAAACAAAGCGTGAGACCAGCAGGGATCACAACGGCCTTGACACCTAAGCGATCGGAAAGGGGACCGCTGACGGCACCAAGGAGGAAGATGAAAAATGCTTGCAAAGACCCGATCCAAGAGATTGCGCTTGATGACTCCTTGGACAGGAAAAAAGAGCTGTAATAGTTTTGAAAGATGCTAAACTTATTTAGAATAAGACTCATGTAGCAAAGATTTCACGAGACTCACCCGAATGTGTTGATATAGCCAAAAGTACGCCTAAAGAAATATATTCAGTTTCAAGTTGGATTAGTAGTTAAAAAGGATCGAGGGCGAAGACATACATTTGAGCCGCAAAAGCTCCTAACGCGACTCCCCACGCTCGGGCACCCCCGTTCGGGGACTCATGGCGCTTCTCCTCATCTGTAGACATATTCGGAGCAAATGAAATTCATCTCAAAACTCGCCTCGAAAGACTTAGGAGTTGAAGTAACATGCGAGGAAAAGCATTAGAAAAAGGCGTCTATCGGAGATAACAAATCGGAGTTTGGGTGCCCCTGGTCTGCATCCTTGGTTAGAGAACAAAGAAACACAGTCATTTATTCAAAAAAGACAAAGTACTGCATTCAGAATGAGATTATGAAGTAATTTACATATCCGAGAAACACGCAAAAAGTAAGTTCGCGCTAGAGTCATTCTCTCCTTCCAACTGTGGTTTTGCTAACGCTTCCGCTGAACGGAGCGGAATTGGACGCTTGCATTTATGGAGCCTTGACCTCTACATTAAACGCCCATTTCACTTATTACCTGTGTACTCCACAATTTTCATCTGAGTGATCAACGCAAAATCTTGGTTCAAAAACCTACATTACAACAAGTGAATCTTGCCACTTGGGGCCACGAGAATCAAATTGTCTATTGCAAACGAGTACGAGAATTGAGAACACCCTATTTCGGGCCGTCAGAGTCATCCATTCCTACTTGAGTAGATAAGACGATTGTGTTTAATGTGCCGATACTCAAGCATCTTGTTGTAATTTTGTCCTATAAGAAGAAGGACAGTTTCTGCCATGTTTTCCTTGTCTAAAGCTTTCAGTAGATGTCATAAGACATTACGGCTTGTATCGTGGTTTTTCAGCCATTTGATGACAGCTCTCAGCCTCATACATCACAGAGCGATAATGGTTGGTGGCCTGAGACAGGGATCAGGACAAAGCAGCAGTCGGGATACCTAGTTCGGGTATCACATCCGTCTCTCTTTGCCAGCCCAGGAGCGACGGGATTAAGGGAACCGCGGCTCCGTACCGGCACTCGGCGATAAAGAAAAGTGCCATGACGTATCTACTTGGCCCAGTCACTCGGCTTAATAAATAATAATGGCGCGAATGCTTATGGTGGTTATTCGATACCATATCCGTTCGACCTGCGGTTGATTAAAGCCACCCCACAGAAGTGCGACTCTTTTAGAGACACCACTCAAGCAAGTCTTGTTAAGTGATCCTAGTCATCTGGAATTCCATTTCCAGATTTTGTCTACGTACTCGGGACAACAGCGTATAATGTTGTCGCAAGGATTCTTGTTTGTGCTACTAACAAAAGGCCAGTCCGCGACAGAAGTCGATGCAGAGAAAGGAAAAGATACATTGAAAGAAATTCCTGCAGTCAAATCAACCCAGGTTTCAAAAGACCGGAACGGAGGGCTTTTCAATACAGGTCACCCAGTCGCTCCTCAGTAATTGGAAATCGTTTAAGCCTACCGATGGTGTTTTATTGATAGGATTTATGGAGAGCAAAGCTTTAGGGAATGATGGGCCGTTTTATTTCTAATTTAATAGATAGAAATCATCAAATGAACACATGTACCGAGTCTATGCATACATAAAAAGTAAAAAGATTCTCTCGATAATGATGATTGCTCATATTTTATGCACTCGTGCCTTGTCGGCCTTGATATTATCAAATCTTTGGCGCTCGTTAGGCTAGTGCATATCGACCAAATCCAGTGGCAATTTATTGGCGACTCCGCCGGGGTCACCGAGGGAACGATTCTCAATAGCGACTGTGAGCAGTCACCAAATGTATTCGCAAATTTTGGATAATGAAAAGACGACCTCGGAAACGAAGAGCCGATCTGATTACTTTCATATTCAGTTTGCGATATCTTCTGGGGAATCTTGTTTCTTAAGGGTCAATGAGGATTATACATGCGCCATACGCCCTCAAAGCAACTATTTACACAAACACACTTCAGCTAGCCGGGGCAGCTAGCTGTCCAGCATCGGAAGCTCGCCAATATCATCAAACAAGCGAGCGATCCCTTCAAAAGAATAGTCAGGGAAGCCGAAACCATATGTCCATTCAGGGACCTCAAATGTCGCTTGTCCATCGATTGGGACAGGTATCTCGCCACTGACTTCACCGAGTCCTGAACCCGATTGTTGGTTTCCAGAAGCCTTGAAGTCTCGCAAATATTGCTTGATGATCTCCACTGACTTGCGCGCGACAACTGACTCATCCATTGCTTCCAAGATCTCGACGCCCATTTCGACGGCTCGAATTAACGGGATGGTCTCATCGCACATCCCCAGCTTGGACATGGGCAGAAGGAGCGTAGAGGTTGCAAACATAACGTATGTTGTGTTGTACCACCTTGCTATGATTAGCATTAGAGCTTCGGCCTAGGAGAGACAAACATACCAGCATCTGAAGAATTCATGCACTCTATAGATATCATGGATCACCTCTATCGTTCTCTGCGCTGCATCTTGGCATTTGTAAATTGTCTCGTCCAGCTCACTGGGAGGATGTCGTAGCTTTCGAGTAAAGTGACTCAAAAACGGTCGGAAAAGAAGCATCTTGACGTTGTAGTATCCTGTGGATAAAAGTCAGTCGTACGTCCTAGAACAAGAGGATGGTAATCTGGGTCAATCATACGTATCCCCAGGACAAGACGCTGCCTTCGAGCCCACTTAGGGTCTCTTAAAGCGCTTCTTGAAGACGTATAATGTCCGATATCAGGTTTTATCCTTTCTGGTAGCCTTGCAAGCCAACGATCCATCTCCACCTCGATCTGCAAGGCTAGGTGGAGTTTCTCCTGAAGACTGATACGCGAGTGGTAAATTTGAATAGAGACTCGGCGAATAATTTGTGCGAAGTCAGTCATCCAAGGAATGATAGCGTATTCAGAATCATCTCGGTCAGGCATTGCTCTGTTGTGATATTCGTCCATTCCTAAAGTATCGGGCCGACCGACTGAAAAGCTCATTTCTCTGTTTCGTTTTAGCATAAGGACAAGAGCAGATGGCACAATCATTCAACTGACATTTCAAGTGAGAATAGTCCCCTGTTCAAAAAACGTTTAGAAATCTCGAACTCGGACCCAACACGGTGCGATTACTTACCACCAAGTCTTCGATATCCAGCCGGATCGCTGATCTTTCGGAGATCGAACATCGCGATTAAACCCAGCCGAGAGGCAAGTTCTGACAGCCAATCCGAGATACATGTATGCCACTGCATTATTAGCAAAGGGGGGTTCCGAGGTTTCAATCTTGTGCTTATTTGGGTTCACCAACAGTTTGGATTAAGCTCATTTTGGCAGATTTTAGCCTGGAATTTGTTAGATTTAGAATTTTAGATGACTTTGAGTCACTTACCATCAAGTAAAGGCATTGAACAGTCTCAAGGTCATTAGAAAATCGTAAGTGGTTGAGGTAGGCATGAGCCTCGCCGAATAGCTTTCGACTCCATTCAAAACGGCCAAGCCCGGCGAGTTTATCTTCATCCCACACGCGCACCAATGATCCAAAGGATAATACACTGAGATATAATGCGACAAAGCTAGTGCTCGGAGGTTGTCCCCTGTTAAACCACAGCACATTTGAACGGGCTAGGAAGTCTTCCTTGTCAATTAATGGGTGAATGAAGTGAATGTTTTCAAAGTAACCATTCATGAATTCATGTGCTTGGTCAAAATAGTAGTTCTGTTGTTCAATAGTTCTTAGATGACCCGGTCCGGTGGTGCTCGGCGAAAAACTCGGGTTGTGCAAGGTCGATATTAAGGAGAAATCGCCCGGCGGGGCCAGCTGTTCTTCGCGAGATTTCTGCTCTCGTGTTTTATGTAAATATCCAATGACAGCTGCAGACGATGTGCTGCCGTGGAATTCAACGCCATTGGTGTGTTGATTCAACTCATGGATTTCGTCATCGGCGCTCTCTGCTGACTCGTCCGGCTGTTCAGGGGCTACATATGTCTCTCCAGGAGTTGAGCTCGTGTGTGGCATAGAACTTGGGGTTGTAGCCAACATTGGGGGCCCTTGAGGCTGTGTTGTCGGCCCCTTAAGAGGAAATGGAGATACTGTTGATCGGGCCTCGGCCGCGCGGAGCTTGGAGTTCAGCTCTTCGACCTTTTTTTCGAGATCAACAACATAGCTATGGAATTGGTAAGTCGTTAGTTCATGGTGATTTTATGGGAAGAACTATGCGGGATTTTAAATTCGCATAGACACTGAGAGGGCTGATACCTGGCAGACCGGCTGCTTTCGCGTTCTCGATAATTCCCCTGATAAACACAGTCTAAGTTACTTTCTTGAAGGCCACGTTAGTTCAGATACCGAATTTGAGCCATTTATACTTTTCGGCATCAACGACTCGAAGGATCTGTTCCGACATACTTTTGCAGTGTGTACAAGGATAATGCTCATCGCATTTATACTTCTTCGTCCTGCAACGGTCGCAAGCCTGCGCTGCGCGCGGTCGCTTAGCCCGTTTAGGAGCTGGCTCTCCCCCAGGAGGCGAGCTCTGGGATGTTTGCATTATCGCAGCATCACTCCCTTGTTGCATGGAAGCTTTTGTGGGGTAGAATCAAGGTACAGTAGTTCGATGCAGACGATACGAGGGCGCGTTCGGATTTCCCGAAACTTCTGTGTTGCCTGCAGCCCACGTGATGGGTGTGGGGTAAACCTGGGGCAGCCAATCACAGTCCGTTATTATCTTGCACGAACAGGTGAATGCATGGCATTATCGAGGCTACTATAAGCCGGCATTAGATCTCGGTAGTCTACGAAGGGAAATCTGACTTTTTGTCAAAAAACAGCCCAATCCAAGAATTACATTATATTAATGCACGCCAGAGCAGTAGAAGAATTTGCCTTTGGAAAATCATTTATTGATGCACGATCTAACAAGAAAATTTGAGTCGCTTCGCTGCTGATTCCAGGGCCGAGGTTTCCCATTCGGGAGTCTTCTCTGGCAAAACGACTCCCTTGCTTGGCTCCCCAAGTTGGTGGATAATAGACTCAATCCCATCACCATCAGTGAACGAGTGGAGCCTGACATATTTGCTAAGAAACTCCAGGGCAAAAGCCTGTCCGGCAGGAACCACGACCGTTTCGCCTTCATGGAAGGTGGTGTCTCCTATCTCCCGCAATCGCACTTTGAGAGTTCCCTCCATGATGCAAAGGCAATGATCAACTTCTTGGAAAGCGATATACTGTGAAAATACAGTTGGGCCGAACTCCTTAGACGACTCGATGCTTGAGATAGCACAGACACCACTGCTTTGTTTCGTGGTGACGAATGGTCGAGATAGAACTCCACCAAATATCCAACGCGGACCAGTATTCGCACGAAGAAAGTAGCCCTCGGAGCCTTCGGGCAGTTTCTCGTCATCTTTGGTCCACTCACCCACTTCGGGTGGCTGATAGTCTGGCTGGAAGACAACATCAAATTGCCCCTTGGCAGCCATTACCTTTGGAATCAAAAGCGACTTCAGATCCCTGTCATCACTCTCAGGAACCAAGATACCTTCATATGGCTCTGAAACATAACGAAAGAAGTCAACCCAATCACCTGGAGTAATCAGACCTTGGAGTTCGGTATGTGGCCCAATCATCTCTGGGTTATGAACAACTTTCTGAGTCACATTGTTAGCCAACTTACAAATAACTCAACAGCTTCGACTTGTTTAATTACCGGTGGAATATAAGCAAAATCTCCGGGTGCCATAATTCGGCATTTATCTCCATTCCACAACTTCAAGTATCCTTTCGTCACCAAGAACACATCATGGGCATGATTGTGGTAATGGAACCCCGGAGCATCGGACAGCACAGCCCCGCTTTGAAAAACAGCCATTGACCCTCCCGTTTGCTTCGAAGACGTCAAAATGCGAAAGACGCCTTTACTTCCAGGAATGGTTATGCGTTCCCCCTCCAATTGCGGGATGGCGTATGGAACACGCGCGTCCGGGGCCTGAGCTGACCATGGCAACGACATCTTAGAATATTTCAAGCTCCCAGGCTTCAATTATCAGGTGAGGGTATATTTAGCCGTAGCAGCAAAGGAATTAAGATATATTTAAGTTCGTGTGCGGGATTGGAATCATGATCGGTATGCGGGGGACCAACCTGCTGCCGAAAGTGGGGAAACTCAAGTTCGGAACATCCGAGTTTCGACCTTTGAAGCCATACGATGCGTTACTTTTCGAGAAGCTGGATAGCAGCCTTTACAATTATTAACTCAATTCAGTTCTAACTCTCATGAAAGTTGTCCCAATCGGAACTTTCGGACCAAGTTCAATTGATGTGCAATGATGCTACATCCAATTTATCACCAGCATCAGAAAATTAGATTCTCGATTCGAACGCAGATAATTGACAAGAATGAAAGCAGGACTTATAGCTACGGTTATAACACGTTATAATAAATATTTCACGTGGCTTTTTTATGGGAATAGCGCCAAGGAAATCAAGTGGTATGAATATAATATTTACAAGATTAGAGAAAGGAAAGAAATAAGTGAAGATCTCAACGATCAAAGAAATAAGCCCCATCTCGCTCAATTTGGATTATAAACTTGTGTTATTCCATGTCTTCCTGATCTCTTCATCTTTAGTGAACACGCTCCAGAACAACATTGTATGCCTTGGGTGTCACCGAATGCGCCCTGCCAGTTTTCTTGTCGACGTTGAAAACAAATTCGTTAATAGGAATATCACGGTAGACGGGTTGATCGATGATAGCAGCCCAGTCACCCACATTGTACATCTGAGAGAACAAGCGGCCATTCACTGGCCCAGTGGGATTGACTGTCTCCATCTGGAATGCAATTTGACCTGAACCGGCAATATCCTGGATCGTTGGCACAAGGCGAACCCCATTGGGACTCGTTTTAGGGGGAGGATTGGGAGCTTGATAAATCAAACTCAGCAGAGTGTTGGGCAAGAGATTGGTAAGGTCTGTTCCGTTGCTGATCCATTTCGTGATGATTAAACCAGGAGAAACATGGGATGAGTGGGGCACAGATAGAGTCAAAGTTGTATTGAGTTTACCATCTCGAGGCTTGTAGGTACCGACCAGGTTCGTCATAGCGTCCTTGCGAGCTTGGTGCATCAAAGCAGGCATTATTGAGTCGGTGAGGATATCGGCAACAAGCTGTATGGCTTGCGTGTGAGTAGGAACCCACTCCGGGCTAGCGCCCAGCATAGTGAATCCAATGTCGAAATCCGGTATCACGACAAGCAAGCCGCAGTAGTTTCCTGAATCACCTAGCTTTGTATAAATGTCTGTCACTGCACCAGATTCTTCATGGACATAGCGATAGATTTCCCATGGGCGGCCGACAGCATAGCGAAGGTCTCCCGAGAAAGAGACAGGTTTTAACCAGCGATTTGTTCTGTCAACGGACATAAGTGTCGAGTTCAGTATGCTGATACCGATCTTTGACAAGTCGTTGATGGACGAAAATACACCGCCGGAGGGAGTAGTGACAGGGAAGTTTTGCAGATCGATAGCAGGATCTTCAGGAACAACTGTGCGAGCAAGAATATCTTTATCCTTGTCTGATGGCGGAATTGAGAAAGTGGAATCCAATCCAAGGGGCTCAACAATAGCCTTTCGATAAAGATCATCCATGGAAATTCCAGTGATATTAGCCAAAGCTCCACCAAGAAGAAAAAAGCCGGCATCTGAATAGAGCGGGCTTCCAGCAGGCAGATACCTTGGTGGACTGGCTGCGATGCCTTGTGCAACTTCTTGTGGCGTGCAATCGACAATGTCTCCGGAGCCAAAATACTTTGCACAAGGCCAGTGAGCTATAGCTTCGGTCATGTTGAAAGGTGGCAGTCCCCATGTATCCATTATAGAAGGGTCCACGACTGATCGCACGACAAAGTCGGCACTGATTGGTATCGACAGGCGAGGGATTCCACCAAGTTGGGCTGCAAGATCGCCAACTGTGATCTTGTCCCACTTGATATCATTCACAGCATTATAGCTTTGGGCGGACTCATGTGCAAAGTCCTTGAATGCCGGATATACTTTTGTCAAGGGGGTATTCCAGTCATTCACCTCCAGTTCGATCATACCTGCATAAGTTGTGATGAGCTTCGAGACGCTAGCTATCCGGTATATGGAATCCGAATCAACTTTCTTCGTTCCGACAGTGCTGTTCAAATTAGGCGAAGAAGTATGGTGGTATTGCATCGAAGGCGCGTTCGCGTCATGCAGTGAGAACATGCCCAAGGAGAAGGTGGTGTTTTTGAGGAGAATCGATGTCGCTTGACCTAATCCATTGCCATTTATGGCTTTGTCAAGAGTGTCCGTAACATTTTTCCAGCTAGCTGCAACTAAGCTCGAGTTGCTGCTTATGTCTCTGGGGGCCGGGTAGCCAGGGCCTGGTAGGTCACCGAGGACAGTTGGGACACAAAAAATTGGAATAGCCACAAGGGCTGCTGTAAAGACTCGCATGTTTGCTAATTTGATACGAGTAGTTGATCTGATTATTGAGCTTACATTTGTGACGAGGGTCAGATCTACTTATAGCTGGTGCTACATCTTTAATGCTGCTGATGCCACACCCCTTTAAGCCTTGCGGGCGGCGCAACAACCTTAATTGAGTAAAGGAAATTGCACTGCCTAGTGATGGTCTGACGGATCTTCAGCCCAGGCAATTAGCCTTTTAGCTCTGCCAATCCCGGGAAATAATTTCATACACAGCTTGGCCCCATAGATCTCCGCCTCCTTTACGAGCCGGGCACGCTAAGCCTGTTTGGGCGATATGCGGCGCTCTTGAGGTCAAAATAGATCATGAAGAAGCGCAAGTGAAGATCAGGGAGGTCAGCATTACTTGATATCTATTGGATTCAGCCTTGCGATTCTGTTGCACAGATACTAATATTTAGCACAGCGTAGATATCCAGTCACAGCCGAAAATCCATTTGCCTTCTGTTTCCCTAACAAATTAAATTATTTATTCTGGTTCATGAATTTCAAAGCTGCATAGTATGCTACACTATTGCAGACCATGGAAATGCTAAAACTGCCATCAGTAGCGCACTGGGTAACCTACTGGATGACAATAAACCGCAGGCAAAAGCCGACCTCGGACATTCCGTCCCACTTTCCCACCTGCTGATTCTTCATCAATATGGCATGATGCAGTCGTTTCGAGGTATAGGGTTCAATTTGGTGGGTCGATCGCAAACTGAAAGACCGGCTTAATTTCCATCCTTGATTTCTTTCACCAGCTTTACATTGGGCGGCAAATGCCCATCGCGCCAGTCTTAAGACGACGGCTAAAATCTCACCCACATTCCCCACGTGGGGAAGCCGCCGCAACGCGAAGCTCGTGGGGTCACTCCAGCGTTGGAGTATAATAGCGTGAGCCCCTCCGCATCCCGGCTTTTCCAGCTCACAATTCTTTAAAGCGGCTGCATTCGCCCTATAACCTTTAGTAATTCTGTTCGCCACCATCGCACACCATGACGACCCCCAATGCCGCGCTCGAGAAGCCGACGGGCGAGTATCGTCAGTATGTGCCCGATCTGAACATTCCTCGATTTGAGACTATGTGTACGCAGGATGCGCATGAGTATGCGCAGGCTTTTAAGACGGGGAAGCAGCCGCCATGGCTGCATGCTCTGTACATGCATTGGCTGGAGCTGCTGAAGGAGCCGTTCAAGGGTGTCACTACCGATGGTATGAGAACTACGGAAATCCAAATCGAATCGCTTTATGCAATTGTGATTCTCTAACACTTTCTCTCAGGCCGTGTTCGCCACGATCTATTTCCATTGCAGGACGAGGAGGTCCCAATTCAGAAAATTGTAGATACAACGCAGTCCTTGCTTGGCCTACTTGACGATAAGCAAAAAGCAGCAATCAGTTACCACATCGACTCGCCGGAGTGGCGCACATGGTCCAATCCAGAGTTTCTCTTAAGCCACAAGGGTGTCCGACTTGACGAGATTAACGAGCAGACCCGGAATGCTGTCTTGGATGTCCTCAAGGCAACCCTATCACCAGAAGGCTATGAAAAGGCCATCAACGCCATGCGCATCAACCACTTCCTAGGCGAGCTTTTCAAGTCCCCACGAGTGATGAACCAGTATTCATACAACTTTGTTCTTTTCGGCGCACCTTCCACTACCCGGCCATGGGGTTGGTCGTTCTACGGCCACCACCTGTGCCTCAACATATTCTTGTACAAAGGCCAAATCATCGCATCGCCATGGTTCACAGGCGCAGAGCCTAACGAGATTGACGCCGGTCCCTGGGCTGGAACTCGTATCTTGCAGGTGGAAGAGAAACTAGGGCTTGAGCTCATGCAATCCCTCTCAGCAGAGCTTCAGTCCAAGGCGCGCGTTTTCGAAAAGATGAAGGACCCAGCCATGCCCCCCGGCCGCTGGAACAAGGATGACCAGCGTCACTTGTGTGGTGCGTACCGTGATAACAGAGAAGTTCCATACGAAGGAATCCTAGCATCGACTTTTAGCGATGCGCAAAAGAAGCTCTTATACGGGATCATTGAGCAATATCTCCTCTACTTGCCCGCTAGATCGCGGGAGTTGAAGCTCGAGCAGGTTCGCAGCTGGGAGAAGGAGACATACTTTAGCTGGATTGGAGGCTATGCGGACGAAGATCCATTCTACTATCGCATTCAAAGTCCCGTCATTCTGGTCGAGTTCGACCATCACTCTGGTGTCTTCTTGAACAACGAAGAGCCCAAGAAATTCCACATTCACACTCTGCTGCGTACGCCTAATGCGGGTGACTACGGCCATGCTTTGAGGAGCCAAATCCCGAGTGTTGAGGGATTGAATGGCAAAGAGATCGTTTGGTAGGTCTTACCAGCTTCACTTTCCTGGATATTGACCTCAGCGCAACGCCTGTGTACTTTATGCAATCAATGACAACATATTCCCAACATCTTCGCGCTCTCGGTCCACAGAACTAGAGTACTCCATCTTTTAAATGTTATTTTTCCCTCGCAATTAGATTCTGATTTTGGAAGACTTAGGCCTCCAACCCGATCGATGAAATTATGATCAAAATACAGAGCCAGGTGCTCAACCATATTATTCGTATACTATCATCAGGGAGCACTGAGATGTGAAAATTATATACAGCCCATAAAGCCATTCCAAAGAAATGGAATGTAGTCGTAAAAGTCAACATAAGGAGAATTAGAGCTTCGATAAAGCACATATGGTAGCCGTTCAAGTGTCAATCGCGTTGGCCTGCAAGCACGATCCATGAATAACGCTACAACCTATACCGGAACGGAATGTTGCAGCGCAATCATCGTCATAGTCATTTTAGAGTGTGTCATGGTCTGGGATCAGCTCATAGCCACCCTCCGAGGGCAAGGTGTAGGCCGCGATAGTGATTGCGCCCGCGCAAACCAGGCTGATGCACCAGCTAACGGTACAAAATACCCAGGACTGATCGAGCTGCCACCCGACAAAAAAGCGGTCTTCGTTATCGAACAGGTAGGCCTATAAAAAGTAACAGGCTAGGTCAGCCAATCTTATCTCACCAAGGGCAAAGTAGGGAATTCAGCCCGGAGATCATACCACAATAGACATGCTCGCAGCTTGGACGATAGCTGATAGAACAATCAGGAGACTTAATGCTCGCCAGCCATTCTCGCGGAGTCGCTTTCCGCCGCTCAAAATTATTAAATAGGTCACGATGCTCATGCCTTGAAGCATAACGGTGAAGGACATAAGGAATCCGACAGAACGCCACATGGAGCAGAAGTATCGGTCTCCGCCATGGCAATCGTCGCTTTGCGGAAAGCTCTCGCAGGTATCAGTCAGGGAGGAACAGCGGCGGGTAAGACCGTAAGAATAGTGGTGGGCAGGCTGAAGGGCGTCAGTTAGCCATGAGCACTTCGAAGTATATACGACCATCAAACGGTCGGTAGGAAGGGAAATCTCGAGAAATAGACCATGCGTACCTTTTCGCTGTGATAGCTGACCCATCGCGGGATTATTATAGAGGATACTGTGAGCGCGAAAGCTAATGGGAGTGTTAGCACAAGTAGCTCGGTGCCTTGCGCATCAACGTGTCCGCAACCTACAAGCAAGAAATAGAGTCAAAGACCCTACGTAGACGATCGTTTTAGTGAAAAAGCCCGTGTAGTTGCGGTCGGTGCCCCGGGGCACCAGATGGAAATCCATGGGGAGTGCCTGGAGAATGCAAGGTGTGGAAGATGGAAGAGGGGAATGAGTGATGACTGCCTGTTGCGTAGCCGTTCCGTTCTAGAGACCGCGTTTGGTCCGTGCGACACATCCTGGCGTCGTGCGAGCTCAGCCTCCAAGGCAGGTCCATATTATGATGAAGCGAGCCTTGTTCAAATTTGGTATATGGCTCCGTCATGTGGAATATTCTTATAAGGGAGGTAATATATCTATCCAATCGAGGCTCATTATCGTGTGGGACTAAGTTGAACAGGCCCTTCATACGTGTCCTACACTGTATTGGTATGCGATCGTAGATTTTCTGGTTGTCCATCACATTGAATCTTTCCTAAAGTAATTTGGAACGACTCTGATAAACAATAACGTTTAGGAAGCGCGATAGTTTGAAGATCGCCCACTAGTGACAGCTTGATCGAGGGAACGACTAGTATGACCCACCAGTTCTGTGTCCCACTCTTATCGCAATCTGGGCTACCCCAGGAGGTCGAGTCAGGGACAGGTTGCTCAAACAAGTCTCACGAAGCTCCTAGCTAACCTTGGAATACACCAACCATACATGTAAATGGAGATACATAGAATGATTGAACAGCCGTTATCATTAACTAACGAAACCACCTACCAAAGATATATAATGTACATCGAGGACGCCGTCCACCCGTATAAAAATAAAAGGGTAAATCCAGAACAAAACTAATTGCGCCAGGTACTGTCATTGCTACTGCGTCGTGCGTCACTAATCCGTGCGCTTCTGCAATAACGCACGGAAATCATCATTGCTCTTTTTCGATGTGGATGTGTTTCCATCACCGCTAGTATCCATCTTGTCGCCATCAGGAGCTGCTGAGGCCTCGGTGTCGGCGTTGCGTTTCACGCCCAATCCACCACGACGGCCTCCCCAGCCAACGTTTCCTCGTGCGCCCGGTTGTTGGGGTCGCTTGATCGGCCCAGCCGCTGGAATCATCGACTTTTCCTTCTTCACCGAAGTCACCCGGTCAGTTTTATGCTCGGGTCGCATGTCTTTCAGATCCTGCACGCTGCCGATCTTCAACTGCCGCCCTGCGGCAATCTCTTTCCCTTCAAGTGCCATTGACGCTTTTCCAGCGTCATGCACATCGACGAACTCGACTATAGCCCCTTGGTGGTCAGGACGAAGCGAGATCTGGACGAGTCGACCGTACTGTTCGACCAGCGCGCGAATGCGGGCTTCGTTGATGGTGTCTGGTACGTTCAGTAAGGAGATCGTACGGTCCCAGCGGTCACCTGTTGTCTCCACAACATCCGCACGGTCACCATTAACTTCCGGGGCAGGGGAAGCTGACGTAGCAACTCGGGAGATAACGTTGTGAGTGACTCGTTTTCCTCCGGATTTCGTACTTGGCTCGACATGTAGTCTGCGAGATTTGAGCATCTCGTCATTCATAGACAAAGCTGCTCCGGCTTCCTCTTTGGTAGAGAATGTGACGAAGCAAAAGCCCTTGCTGCGGCCATCTGGCAATCGGGGAATATTGACATTCTCGACAGTGCCGAATTTTGAGAAGGCTTGAGCAATATCTTGGTCTTTGAGTCTGAAGTCGAGGTTTCTGCAAAAGATCTCACGGCCTTCCACCATAGCTCCGCCCCGTTCCTGTTTCTTTTCCGGGTCCGATACTTTGGCAACAAGCTTGAGGCCGTCGCCGCATTCCATGCCATCCAGTTCAGTTGCGTGGTGGGCGGCGCTAGATGAATCGAATTGGACATAGCAGAACCGACGATTCACTTGGAATTTCAAGGAGGGCCAACGGATATCAACGACGTTTCCGTACTGCAAAAGAAGTTAGCTTCCAAATAAACATTGTTCTCAAATGAGGAATTCTAACCTTTCCAAAGAGACTGCGAATGTACTCATCATCTGCAGTCGCGGGGAAATTCGTAACCCAAAGAGTCGAGTTGGTATATAGCTGAACATCAACAATGTTCTCTCCCAAGCGCTTTTGGTCGCGTGTCAATGCTGATTGGGCGTCGTCCTTCGTTTCGAACTCGACCACAGCAGCCATGGTGTCGGGTGTTTGTCCGGAAAGGATCTTCACAGAGTTTATTGTGCCAACCTGTATTGTATTAGCGATGAGAACGAATAAAGCACAACGTATGTCTGTCTTACCTCACGGAAGAATTGTCGAATTTTGCCTTCCGGTGTGCCGCTGGCAACGTTTTTAACAATCACTGTCGCATGCTCACGGTCACGACTTGGGCCCACAGGCTCGGTGCTTGCACCGCGAGAAAATTCTTCGCTGCGCAGTCTTTTGTGCGTAGGTTCACCATTCGTGTCGTGCTCGTCATCACGTTTCCGTTTCTCGGACGATGAAGTGGCCTCAGCTAGCGCTTCCATTTGCTGTTGCTGCTGGAGAGCGGCAGCTTGACTTTCTTGCTCTCGTCGTAAAGTGACGGCTCTCATGGCCTTACGCGTCTGGATCACCGCAATTTGGAGCTCATCCGAGTCCTCGTAGTCTTCACAGTGAGACAAGTAGACCTGAACAACCTTCTCCGGCCAGTCGAGATCATTTCGCTGGATGGCTTCTTTGAGGACTGCGGTTGCGTAGCTTGGGTTTGGAGTACGTCTCGCAGCGTCCACGGTCGCTTCCACCTGGACAAACTTGCTCCAAGAAATCAACTCCCATCCGTAGTACGTGAGCCAGAATTCGTAGCTATGCCCAAGGCGTTTTACAAGTCCCTTGAACGTCTCTCGTGCGCTGTCCCAGCTACCACTCTCGCTCAGATAGCGAATATAGATGCGCTCCAGGCGGAACATAGGATCGCCTTGATATGAGCGACCGTATTTCTTCTCACCCAGCTCCTGAACACTCTCGATGGCAGAGCGAATGCCGACTTCAGCCACATCCAGATCTTCATCAATTGCATCGGAGAGGAAAGCACGACGACGGAGGTAACTACACCACGTCGTGTGAACCTTGAGGACCTCTTCCATTCCACCAGCGTCAAGTAGTCCAGTTCGAGTGGCTCGATGTTTTAAGTCAGAGATGGTAGCGAAAGATCGACCTTCCCTCTCTGAGCTCAAAAGATACTGAGACCAGAGGTTCCCAGACCAAGGACAATGACGCGTTCCGCGGTCGAGTGTCGAAATAGTTGCTGTGGGCGTGCCTTTTGGAGGGGAATTGTGCTTTGAAGAATTTCGAGACATCGACTGATCAAGAAGGAACATGACGTGGTCCTCCCATAGAGAAACATCAGTAGGGAAGCGCAGAACCGCACGTTGGAAAATAGCATTGGCTAGCTCGATGTGGAAGTCAACTCTCCGACCCTGTCGGGGCCGGGTGACTTCCCAGTCAATGTACTCTCCGTAGATAGGGTATTCCAAAGTCCTGTCACCTGACTCCTCTGCTTTGCTCAAGCGTCGCTCAAAGGCGTCTCTTGCTGCATACAGGTTCTTCGCCTTGTTCGACTGTTCGACTGTAGCAGCCATAATCCCTTCGTACTTGCTTTCATAGTATGTCGATATGAAGGATGAATATGACTGGAAAGTTTGATCCCAAGTTGCGTGAGGAGTCTGTAAGCGCGAGTCAAAAAGACTCTTGAGATGTTCGATCTTTTCCTGAGATGGGGCTCGGGAGACGTCCTGAGTTAGAAGATCCAGATACCGGTCCCATACAAGATGGCTATTGTTGATCCTCCAACGGGTCGACTCTGCGGCCTCCTTCCATACCTCAAGAACGGACTGCCATGTAAACTTTTGTCGATCCTCCTCAGTCCACTGGCCAGCGCCGCCGCCTTCTCCGATAGCAGAGGTGTAGAGATAAAGCATCCATTCACCGTAGATATGCCAAAGCTTTGTGCTGCCAAACTCTTCGTTGACAGAGCGCTGGCACAGAATCATGACAGCTTCGCGCTCAGGAGCCGAGTGAGCCAGCATACTCTCATCTTGAATCCACTCAGCCCATAGATCTTCACCCATCGCGAAAAGCTTGTCCATCTCCTCCCGAGCGGTGCGCATGTCTTTGAGGAGATCGTAGCGTCGGGGGTCGCCGTGGATATCTGGGTTGTTCGGTGGATAGACGTGATTGACGAAGCCCGCATGCAGCAAACCGATGAATTTGACATGTGCCTCGTAGGTATGGGGATTCTCTTGGATTTGGTTGAAGAGCTCGGTCGCCAAACGTTGCGCATCCGGATCCAGTGATGTGTCCGCATAATTCCTCCGCGCACTTTCCCGGGGACCTTCCGACATGGCGATATCAAAAGATGTGCGAGGAATAGGTGTATTGTGATTAATCGGGTTGACATGGGGGTTGATGGTGGAAGGGGATAGCTGGTGCTCGTAGTTTTCAGGGCCGCGAAGCGCATTCGTAGCATTCGATCGCGCAGACTGCTGGTGCTGCATCACAGCTAAATCTGCCAAAGTATCTATGCCAGCAGAATTTGCCGCGGCTGATGCTGGGTCGGGCATGCCAGCAGGAGCATATATTTGCTGCGCTAGGGGAGATGAAGGTTTGTTCTTTCTCGTAGGGCCGGTGCGCGCTCGCTGGATCGCCTTGTGGGGAGACGGAGATGCAGCAGGGCCCGTTGCATTGTTTGTGCCGGCGGGCGCGGGCGCCGACTTTCCAGATTGAGGGTTGGAATCCGGGGAAAGCAGTGAGTTGATGTCCATCTTGTCGGAACGAGGAAAGGAATGGGAACACTCCGAATGGAAGAGCGGCGTGGAGAGAAAGGAGCGACCGCGCCAAATGAAGTTCTAAGGGAGTGACAGACAGCCGAAGCCACAGATAGTGCTCAAGAAGCAGAGATCCAGGTTAGACGAAAGCCAGAATATGCCTCAACAACTCGTCCATTCCTGCACAGACCCGAGGTAGCTTGCAGTTGAATTTGAGGCGAGAGGACGAGAGGAGAAATAGAGCGGCGGAGAGGAGAGGGGGGAGAAAGAGCCACAGGCAAGCCGGCTGGGAAGGGTGAAGGGGGGGAGGAGGATGGGAAGGAAGTTCAGGATGATGAAGGGAAGGGGAGCACTTGAAGGCCCTGAAAGAGGGAAGATGAGGGCTAGTGGATCTGGGTGGAGATGACGGTGTGGAAGGAAGAACGAACGTAATGTGAACGGACCGAATGCGCCATTCCCGAGTCTGACTCCGGGTTCCTTTGCCGCAAGTTTCGGTGGGCTTTGGGGATTCTTCGAGGGCGGGCGAGGCTGTTTCTTGCTTCCGGAGTTCATTGTTCTGATCCATCACAGTCGCGACGTGCATGGATTGCCGCCTCAGGCACCAACTAGGTCCGTGATCGCGGCCTCAGGCGTAAGTGCTGGTACGGTTCCGCGGACAGACCATCCGCGCAGCGCATCACTTTTTCCTTCCGGAGAATGCGTTGTTGTCTCCGCTCAGCCAAGTCCTCCATACGGCCACAATGGGCGCAATGAATCCATATGGGCAGCTCGTACGCTCTGGTAAGCATTATTCCATCTTCCTTAATTGTGAATCTCAACCGATTGGATGCCGTGCTAACAGTACATCTAGCCGCCCAGGCTCGGATCGCGTGCGTCCCTCGACGAACACTTACCACTACCCACGCTCGCTACGCCAACGATGACGACAAGCCTGCTCGTGAAAAACCATCTGTGCTCTCATCGATGAAGAATTGGTTTGCGGGTCCGAAGCCCGAATCAGCCAAACAACCTCAGGCCGTCAACACCCCTAGAGCTCCGCCAGCAGGCTCACTGGGAGACACCTCCATTTTCGCAGACGAACCCTCTGTGGCCGGTCCAGCGCCAAAGAAGAAGAAGATTGATGCCGGTCCCACTCCCAGAGAAGATCTTAAACCTTTGGAGGAGCGCAACAAGGCTAATCTGCAGGTCGCTTTGAACCCAAACCCAAGAGCTCAGTACAGATGGGAAAAGAAGATGATCGAGCGTGAAGTGCGTAAGCGAGGCCGTGTTTCAAGAGAAGTCAAAATCATGCGCACTGAGCGCGAGTCGCTGTCCAAGTCGCACTGGTTCAAGACCTCTCTCAAGAAACTTGGCCCCCTGGCCCGTCAAATTGCAGGCAAGAACATCGACGAAGCTATCCTTCAAATGCGTTTCAGCAAGAAGAAGGCTGCGCAGGATGTCCTCGGTCACTTGGAGCATGCGAAGAACGTCGCCATGGTTCGCTCCGGCATGGGTCTTCCAGACAACAAGTCTGGAGACGAGCCTACAAAGCCTCTTACCGTTATCCTCAAAAACGGCGAACGCAAGAAGATCGACGACCCAACCTCCATCTACATTCAGCAGGCATGGGTTAACAGAGGTCCATACGGTTTCGGAATGGACCACCGTGCCCGCGGTCAGATCAACAAGTTGCGACCTCCTGCCACCGGTCTTTCCGTGCTCTTGAAGGAAGAGAAGACGCGCATTCGCGAGTGGGAAGAGCGGGAAGCTAAGGCCCTTCGCCAGCGTAAGGACCAGCTCTGGACACAACTTCCGGATCGGAAGATCTCTGCTCAGAACCAGTATTACAGCTGGTAAGCTGACTGTTATATCACTTCTTCGGCGTTGCATTTGTATTATCTACTCGTGGACTCCACATGTCCGATGGATCTAGCGGTCTCTTTTGTCTCCTATCAATGGCCTATGCAGGTTTGGACTTGCAATTGTAGAAAGGTCGGGCTTGCGGCCCATGTACAATATCAATATTCAAACAAATTTGAAAAAACCATCGATGCAACTCCTGGTATATCATTCTGGTAACCATTTATCTCTTTAAGTATTTACTAGATCTTCTCAGCCTGAACAATCACCGGGATAACCGCCCCCGTCAACAAGGGAAATTTGCGGTGACCGACGAGCTCAAGAATACTTGTAATAGCACCAGAGTGCGCCGTCAGAGAAAGATAGACATTTGCATCAGTCGCAAATATATCGTTAAGAAGGATAGCAAAACGTGCGTTCCGCTCTGAGTTAGTCTCTCGATGATCAGGGTCATAAAGAACATCCTCTTCCTGGAAATGGCTCTCGAACCGGTACTCAGGGAATTCAGCGGCAATCTCAGATGCTTTTGAGCGTTTGTCACAAGTATGCTCGCCGATTGTCTCTCGAAGGAACTAAGAATCATCAATACAAATTGTTTCTAAAAACTCTAATAGCGGTGTTGGTCTTACCTCCTTAATTAGTGGTTTAAACGGCTTCGTCAGCGGCAATCCAACCCCTTCGAACGTAATCTGAGCCGTTTGGCAAGTCCTCGTCAACGGACTCACGTAGTACGACTGTGGCGCGGGAATACCGTGCGCTGCCTGCTGAGCCCACGTAGCACGCGCCGTTTGAGCCTGTGATTCTCCCAGCTCGGTGAGTCGAGCATCGAACCAAACGCCGTTTTCGTCGCCGTCTAGCTTAGACCAGTAATCCTAGTAATGTTTGAGTAACTTAGAAATAGCCACGGAGGGATTAGAGAAAGCTTACATCCCATGCTTTACCATACCGCTGCTCAGCGACATTGTGAGCGCCCTGGCCGTGTCGACCTAGGAAGAGGACTTTATACTGCAGGGTGCCGTTTCCCAGATCGTTCAGCTCTTGGAGCCGTTGTTTGAGCTTTTCCCACTGGTCATCCAGGCTTAAGTTGCTATCGGGTATGAGGCCGAAGTTTGATTTGGACTGGCTCGGTGCATTAGTAAAGAGAGTGCTTCGTTTGTAGACTGATGGAGGCTTACATAGTCGAATGTGATGGCGTCGGTAGTCGGCTCGTCCTGAAGGAAGAAGCCAGTCACCGTGGAGAATTTGAATTGGTCAGGTGACAGGGCCATTGCTCTGACTCGATGCGATTGAGGTAGTTTATGCAAAGCCCAGGTCTCTTGGTCGTCGTTTTGGTATGATGCTTAGGGTTGATTAGAGCTGCACGGGGTATCGCAGCTGGCGGTCTTGGTGGGGCAATCGCGGCTAAATTATCCCACGCCGATCTCTGGTTCAGGATCTAACAAGAAATTGACGAGCTACTTAGGTGAACAGGCTATTACAGCACGAGCTATGCTTTAACAATCTCTACGACTTTGGTTTTGGGATTGAAATAGCGAAGACTGCATTTCTTATTGTTTATGCAAATCTAAAATAAAGTTCAATCATCAGCAAAGGCTTCTTGCCCGCTGGAACGCTTGTATGTCCATGTCATCTAGCAAAATCATAACGCCAACTCCTTCTTTTCCTGGTATCACTCGAATCACTCGGATCACAAGAGAGACCATGCTCCCTATTGGAACGGTTAGTGTTCAGCAATATGCCGAACTACTCTAAGCCTAAGCGACACGAAGTGTTCAGCGAAGATGGTTTCAAAAGCCTTCTGCTAGAGCTCAGCTGCTTCCCAGCGAAAACAAGGCACTTGTACATGACATTCGTCACATCAGTCGTCCGAGAATGCGACTGACATATGCCAGAAATTGATGACAACGCTCCGAAGAACACTGAGCCAACTTGAGCGGCCACGGTTTGAAGTCGTGAACCATTGAAACCAAAGTTTCCCCAGGTAGCCAGTTCTTGTCCTCTGTTTTGACTTCCGGCAGTAAATATGCCCTGTGGACGTTGTCGTGAGGTCTGAAGAAGACTTGACCGTAAGCGATCGCTTGTCTGGAGTGTCTGCTGATACTCCAGAGTGTTTCTCAGCTGCTGCTGAGTCGGTGACGATTGCTTTCGGCCAACGTCTAGTCCAGTTGTCGGTGCCGACGACCTCGTATGGACAGGGCTTGTGGTTTGTGTGACTCTTGGTCGTTGAATAGGGCGAACACCCGAGGATTGAGCCTTGTCGGCTATCTCGTGGCTGTTCGCGTTTGGTATGGTCTGCATCATGCCATTGATGTTCAGTGGACAGCGAATTTGGTTCGCGAGGCCACTTGAGGCTGCAGTAAATTGCGCTCCCAGAGAGCGCTTGCGCAATCTTGGCGCAACGCCACTGCTTGTCAGATCGCGCTGTGGCATGCTTGATCGAGCTGCCACTTGGTCGTGACCAGGCGTACCGCCGAGTTCCTTGGAGCCCGCCGTATTGGCAGTCTTTGCACGGAATTTTTGATCTCGTTCTCGGTCTAATACTCCAGCACTGGCTGGCAACCTGGTACACTGTTGAGTATTGGTGGATAGGATTGATATATCCGGTCCAGTATTGCCGCGGGCAATCTTGGCCTGGGCCTTCGATGGCCTTTGGGCGGTAGTCGGCAGGCCTAGTGAGTTGTGGCCTGGCGAACTTTCGACCAACCTGTTGAGAAGATCCACGGACGGTCGTGTCGGTCGAGTCACCAGGAGATTCCGGTCGTGTCCTGCAGTAGAGGAACAAGGGCTCTTCGCGCCCAGAGTTGGCGACACTTGCAAGTGCGGCTTTTCTCTGAACGCTGGGGTTTGTGGAATCTCGGTCACTCCAGCACGAGCTGCAGCCTTCTCGAGGCAGTTGCACTGTTGAAATGTCAGCATGAGATTAACTTAAGTAAAGGGGGGGCAGATATATCTTACTCTCTTGTGCTGCTTCTTGTGCTTCTCACAAGCACCATACTTGCGAGCTTTGATGTAGTTCTCCTTCTGGGCCTGAGAACGAGGCTTTTGCTTCTTGGGGACATTGGTGGTAGCATTCATGTTGAGGTCGAGAACCATTTCCATGCCCGGATTCCCAGGAGGCGCAGCTGGAGACGTCTGTTCCGTGCTGGATGGAGAGGGTTGGGGCGAAATGCTCTCGCGCATGTACTCGGACCATGAAGGAGAAGAGAAGCTTGTGTTGGAGTCGGATGACATGTCCAGGTCCAGGGCAGTAGCATCACAGAGTCGCTGAAGATGCAACGCGATAGCAGCTTCACGACGCTTCTCTTTGATAGAAGCCACACTGGTGTCTGCGGCGGCCTGCGCCTCGACCATTTGTCGGATGTCATACATGCTATCGTAGCCGAAAGAGCCATCATCGAAAGCCCCAACGGGCTCTTGGATCATTCCCATATCAGGAGATTGATCAGCAAAGAGGCTTGGTTGGAATTGCTCATAGTTAGCCATCTCGGGGAATGGAGAATCCCCCAAATCAGGCAAGTCGCTACCGAACATGGTTGGCTCGTAGGAGAGGCTCATGTCGGGCGAAACGGAGGTGGCCGAGGCGGAGTGGTCATCGCCATAGGCCGGGCCCAGGTCCAGGAACTGATCAAAGTCAATCCATTCCTCGGACGGGGAGGCGTTCATGAAGACGAGCGAATCTTGAATGGACGCCATGAGGATCAGGTTCACGGGGGTATCACTTTTAAGGTTTTGAAGGAAAGGGGGGTAGTAAGAATCAGAGTATTAAAGAAGGACTAGGGTGGTTGAAGGCTCGATGAGGGCCGAGAAGCCGACGAAAGAACCCGTGAACTGCGCTTAAAGCTGGGATGAAGGAGTATCGTGAGAACCGAAGCAAAAGCGACGGCACCTGAGGCAGGCTGCCATTGTATATGCGCCCGAGATCTGAGGGCTCTTGGGCCAGTCTAAACCATTTCGGGGTCCCCGACTACCGCTAAGCCTCTTTGGGAGCCCGACACTGCCCCGAGCGCCCTGACTCATAACGGGGCTGCACGGGGCTTAGACGCCCCCCGGAGCTTTCAAGCAGAGTGCTTCGGTGGGCCCCTGCGTATCCAACCCTCTTTCCATTGGCAATGATGCTGCAATACGCACAACGTTCTGTGCAACTTACGTGACCATGATCAAGGGCACCCAATCCTGTGGCCTCGATAGAGGGGGCAGCATGCATAACCCCGTAGTTACAGCGTGAACCACATGCCCGCTAGGCCCCAAGGATGATCCTGCTCCAACTCAGCCTCCATGATCGTCATTGCAAGGAACTTTTGTTCTCTTCATCTCTGTAGATCTTCAGCCTTGATATTAGTGACATGAATCTCGGCTCATCAAACCCAATTAACTTAAATTAATTTAATTCGACGACGCTCCGCATGTGTGCGCGCAATGACCGAGGCTTGAATATGCATCGCTTGCCGAAGAGTGGATTCGATCCAAATTTTAGGCTTGGGGTCTGGCTTGATGACCTTGCACGAACGAGCGGGAGAGGTCGGTTTTATACTTAAATGTGATCGAGGGGCAGCAGGTCCGTGTTCTGATTCATTCCAAGGTTGGCCCCGGGCCTTCGAGTCAATTCGACCGAGACGATGCTAGCTTTGCCTGTAAAATTGAACATGCGTGGTTCGAATAAACATTCAATACGGTTTCATGTGTACAGTAATAATTCCTTGACCAGTTTATGTAGCCTTATTAACCAGCGTTCATTTTATCGAGAGTAAGATGCGACATGCTGTTGCGACTTGTCACTTTTGCATACACATTTGATGGACCCACCCTTATTGTAGCTTTCAGCCAATTACAGGCAAGTATCGGAGTTTCTTGCAATCTGAGCTACAGATATCTAGAGTCGCTCCTCTTTGGAGAGTAAAGTTCGAGAATTTACACAATTACTTGCACGTTTACTGTATAATTTTTAAAAGATTATTGCTCCAAATGTGGATTTGTAATATGTGTAACACCTATCTGCACCTATAAAAGAAGGCGCATTTCCATTCCTACAAATGTGTCGCGGGTCATACTCACCATTCAAAATATCAATCCATTCCACCCGGACACAAAGCCCAAAAAATTAAGTTCGCAATGTCTGGAATCGTGCTTGTTTACAGCCCTGGGGCCTGTTCTTTAGCTCCCCATATCCTTCTACGTGAAGTGGAAGCCAACTTCACCCTGCGAAAGGAACAAGTCGGCAAATTCTCGCCTGGGTTCCTGGCTTTGAACCCCAAGGCTAGGATACCTGTGCTGCTATTTGATGGCAATATAATTACAGAGAATCCTTCTATCATGACAGCCATCTCTAGTGTTTCTCCTGAGAAAAAACTCATGGGAAAGCCAGATACTTTGGAGGCAGTCCAAGTAGCCGAATGGCTAGCTTGGCTAGCTGGCACTCTCCACGGCAATGCATTTGCGCTATTGCTACGCCCAGAGAGATTTTCAGATAATGAAGCAAACTACGATGAGTTAAAGGCCAAGGGAAAGGCATTGGTTCAAACTTGCTTCGAGACCATCGAAGATCGACTCGGGGGAGAGCATGCGGTTGGGGATCGCTTCACAGCAGCTGACGCTTTTCTATTCGTTTTCTATCGGTGGGCTAGTCTTGACTTGGGTTGGGATCTGGAGAAATTGTACCCCAAATACACCAAGCTGGTGATCGGAGTAGCGTCGAGGCCTTCCGCGATTGCTGCGCTTGCAGCCGAGGGAATACCTACTGCCGTTGGGGTGCAATCCACTCTTTGAGAACAATCTGCCTGTTTTCGTATATCTGGATGTTTCTTTGTTTGTTATGGCTGCAATTTAGTCCTTGTACAATCGTGGATGGACGATGCTTAATATTTTTCCAATGTTCTATCAATTTCAACATCCATTATGTTCGACAAATAATTATTTCGCAACTGTAATTGGTATCCCTCTAAAGAGGAGAAAAAAGAAAAGAAAATTGACTTCAGAGTTATTGAGCCGCAATAATGACATCCGCTCGTATAGATGGAAAACGTTGCTCGCCGCGGATCTCCTCCCAGTTAGGAAGTGGATCCATCAAACCGAACATTTTCCCTTCGAACTTTCCCACTTCTTCAAGCTCCCATTGACCTCCAGCAACACCTCTCAAAATGGCAGAATACAAGCCGCCACCTCTTCCCTCTCCTTTCTCATTTACCCAGCCAGCTCCGGAACTTCTCACCCAAGGCGCCGAAGCCCACCTCTACAAAACCGTCTCCCTCGACCCCTCCATCCCCGCCGCACTAAAGATTCGCCCATCTAAACCATACCGCCATCCAATCCTCGACCGAAAACTTACCCGCCAAAGAATCGTTCAGGAAGCCCGATGCCTTGCAAAACTGGTTCGTGAAGGCGTCAAGGTCCCTGCCCTGCTTGGGTTGGACTGGGAAGGCCAAGGCGGCCATGAAGGCGGGTGGGGTGGAGCCTGGTTGCTCATGGAATGGATTGAAGGGCCGGTCGTGCGCGTGGTTCTTGAAAAATGGGAAGCATGGATGAAGAAGAACAGTGCTTCGCTAAATGAGTCTCAGCTTTCCGCCGAGGAGAGCCGGGTGCGCGACTTGCTTAGGCGGATGGGTGCTGCCGTGGGCTCTCTCCACAAGGCTGGGATCACGCACGGCGACCTTACGACCAGCAACCTCATGTTGCAGCCGTTCGCATCAAGTAGCGGCGATGAAGGTGCCAATGGCGCCTCTATGGAGGGGGAAATTGTCATCATCGATTTGGGACTTGCGTCGCACAGCTCACAGGATGAAGATCGTGCTGTAGATTTGTACGTGCTCGAGCGAGCAATTGCCAGTACGCACCCGCGGTCGGAGCCTCTATTCGACGAGCTACTCAAAGGATATCGTGAGAGTTATAAGGGAGCTCCCTCTACGCTTAGAAGATTGGAGGATGTACGAATGAGAGGCCGCAAACGCAGCATGCTGGGTTAAAACTATCCGAATATGCAATATGCGATAGCTCTTGTCTCGACGCAAAACAGAATGAAACGCCTCGCTGAAATTTTTAATAAAGACAGAGAAGCTACCGAGAGTATATACCAGGGCTGATACCCCGGCAAATACCTCTTGGTAGATGCCACCTGGTTAAGTATTGACAGGCTTTCTATTTCATGATTGGGGCTTGACGCATGTGCCAACATCTGCAAGAGCAAAATATCCCTTATTTTCAACCACGCCACGATCCTTGACAACTGCTGTGTATTTCACCACCCATTGAGGTTCGACGTCTCCTTGGATGCCATCGGGGTTCTCTGGCGCCGACGCAAGAATGCCTGCACCCTTGTCGCCCGGTCCAAGAAGTTCCCGAGTCGTTCCGACTGGGAGGATATCGTTGCAATCATTATGAGTCAGGAGCTGGATTTGCTCCTGTTTCGCATATAGAATCAAGGATTTGGGCACCACGCAGCAGTCCTTCAAGTTGATCTGGTCAACGGAAGGCTTGACCTTGGTATGTGGCAGGAAACGCGCCAGGCGTTCGCTGCCGAACTCAGCCACACCCAGCTGCGCAATCCTACCCTCTGCCTGCAGCGACTCTAATGTCGACCATGTTTGCACGATGCTGTCGAAGTCGTCCGGTTGTCCCGCGTCTTCCTCTTCGCTGTCATCGTCCGCGTCGAACAGGATGCCGGGGAAGGAAACGATAAGCAGATCGATGGAATCCACATTAAGCTCCTTCAATACCAAGTCAATTGCCTCCCTTGTATGCGCGCATCTTCTGGAGACCGGAATACCCGGCAGGTAGAATAGTTTCACGGTGATATCGTATTGCGACCGCTCCTCGGATAACCCTGCCACGGAAGAGTCAAGCGCAGGAATGTAGAGAGCTCCATCGCGCTCGCCTGTCCATGTTTTATAGTCTTGACTTGTCTTCTGCGAGCCATTCGCATCCCCGTTCGTTCCGTTTGACTGGGAGTGACCATTCGCCGACTGTTGCGACGCATGGAAGTTCGAGCGGAGGGAGGTAATCAATTCTATATTCGATTTTTGAGAAGGCGGTTGACGGATCACCGACGAGCGACCGCCCTGCATGAGGTTTCTATTCATTTCATTGGGATTAGTGCTCTGTTCAACTGGATCTGACATCTTATCCGGCTTGGTCGCATGCTGCCGCGGGGAACTTACGACGAAGAAAGGATCAACTTCATGGTGGCGATCTGTGCAAAGAAAGGAAGAAAACGTAAACCACGACCTGTGTACTCTGTATTCCAATCTCAAAGGAGTGACAGAGCCGCAAGGACAAGATCTTTCCAGAGAGAAGAGAAAAACCAAACCCCGCGCAACCGGGGCCATCAACCCGTGGAACCCCTCTCAAGTGCCTGACAAATCCACCCATGTTTGCTAATCCAAAAAGCAGGAACGGGTTGGTCCGGTTTATACATCAAGCCGACAGCTACGCTATGCCAAATTGTTTTCAATATACGCTGGACCTCTTCTACGGATGAGCAAGTAGTTGAAATTGTTTGCAATAGTATTTTGTACCCGTATAAAAATTCAATTCTATCGCTAAATACGGCAACCGAAATTTTGACTTGAAATCATTATGCGAAAGGAGTCTTGAGAAGATCACGCATCCCGACATCGTCATACAAATTGATCATTTATCCCTTGTTAGAAGGTGAAAAGAAAAATAAATGATCAAACAAATTTTTAGTCCTCATCGCGGAACTCCTCGGTCTCCGCTAAGCGCAGTGCCTCGTCCACATTAGGGACGAAGTGCGACAGGCCCCCACACTCTTCGACAATACCACTCCGCTCGAACATCCGGAAGACCTTCGAGTTGGGAAGTCGGCAGAAGAACACTCTGGTTCCCTTTTCTGTATACGCACGTACGATCTCCCAAAGAACCTGAGTGCCAGACCCATCGATGCTTGTGACGCCATGGGCATCAAAGATGATATTCTTGTTGTGTTCGGCTGGGCGTAGACGAGGAAGCGATGGGTGGGTTCTGCTCGATCCGTAAAGCTCGAGGCGACGAAGACGGTTCTTTAAGTCACCCGTGTTGGCGAATGTGAGAGGCTCGGGGATCTTCACGATCAAGGCCCCTTCGATAAGCTCGACTTTATCGGGCTGCAGCTCGGCGTTTTCAAAGCGGGCCGCGGGGCCGGGGACCTTTCCAAGAATCTGGATGCGAGGCTGTGTGGAGTGGCGGATGAGAATGATGACCGAGAGTCCAATTCCAAGGGCCATGCCAAGTTCGAGTGAGTAGAAGATAGTGGAAACAAAGATGAGGAACATCAAAGAAAGTTCAGTCCACCCTCTGAGATGGAAACAGAATATCAGATCATGGGGACACTCTTCGGCCAGCGAGTATGCGACAACAGAGATCATGGAACAGAGCACGGCTTTCTGTGCAGAGAGTTAGCGGTCGATTCCAATCGGATGATCGAGGCTGATATACGAACCGGTAAAAAGTAAAGATAAGGCAAAAGCACGAGAATGCCGATAAGCGTGATAAGACTAACGAAGATACTACTCATGGGAGAGCGAGCCCCAGTTTGAGCACTAAGCTTACTACGACCATACCCGCCAAATGCGGGCAAGGCCATGAAGCAGCCCCCGATGAAGTTAGCAGCACCCAGAGCGACCATTTCTCGGTTGGCACTTGTCTGCATGCCTTGGATACCATCCGGGCTCGTATCCTCGCCCAATCCTTTCGCAGCAACAGAAGACTCAAAGAAGCCCAGAAGAGTAATCATGAAAGCCTTGCTCATGGCAGTCCGAATATGCTTCATGTGACTGAACTTGAAAGGCCAAGAGAATGCAAACAGCTGGCTGGAGCTAATTTCAGTGTGACCAAGAAGCTCCAGGCCCTTGTCTTCCCAGTTCAACTGCCATGCCAATATAGCAGAGACAACGACAACTAAGAAACGATCGGGGAAGTAAATCGCTTGAGGGAAGCGTGGCACCAGCCATTTTTTCAGTGTCCTTGGACTGGTTAGCATACTTCTCTATCGATATCGGACGTATCACATACCTAAAGATCATGATTATGACGAAACTAACAATCGAAACTGCAGCTGTGAGGGCATGACTTTCCCGACCGTATCGAAAAACAAATATCAACTTTTCGACGGTTGTTCCGTGGCTAGCTCCGGTAGCTGAAGCCTGTTCACCAAGACCAAGCTCAGGTATCAGTTGGTCAACAAATATAACAAAGCCAATAGCTGTGA
The DNA here is from genome assembly GCA_026745395.1 of Tympanopsis confertula. NCBI lineage: Eukaryota > Fungi > Ascomycota > Sordariomycetes > Coronophorales > Scortechiniaceae > Tympanopsis > Tympanopsis confertula. Next base: position 49,556 of record JAOYNU010064097.1, on the reverse strand, counting down.
TAAACCCTCTCAAGAACGGCCTGCTCAACATATTGTCCAGGAATCCTAGTCGAGTTAAGCCGGCTGCCAGGATCATAGCTCCAGTCATGGCAGTTGATATTCCAATAACTAATGAGCTTTCCATATTATCAAGCTCGCCGGACTCATCTGGACGGACGCTTGATTTAACAATTGCGCCAGTCAAGAGAGATCCAGCTGCTTCAGGTCCGAGTACTAAAAGTGGGCAGCTTCCCAAGATGGCATAGATGAAAGGATGTATCACGAAGGAATATAGTCCGTTGATTGGAGGCGCGTGTGCAAGATTGGCAGCCAGGGAAAGTGCCATTGGGATATAGATCGAAGCCACAGTAAGGGCAGCGACAAAGTCGCCTCGGAGATAAGACCATCGATATTGTCTGATCCAATTGAAAAACGGAATATAGTATGAGATGTACCTGCAGGGGCAATGCAAGTCAGCGTCATTTATTCGATTGACCTCTCACAATCTTAATTAATTTAGGAGTGGGGAACTCACATCTTCTTGGACTCGTTCATCGACAGACCTGTGAAAGATGCTTTCATCTGCGACGTATGCCCCGATCCTGGGTCTGAGCCAGGGCGACCATTCTCTCCCAGGAACAGCCCTGGCGCTACACTTGAATTTGCAGCTTCACGAGCCCCGATGTGATCATCCGAAGTCTCGAACCCCAGATATGTCTGTGTTTCCGCAGTCTCGATCTGTGGCGAGAATGTGCCATGGCTGCAGCGCCTTTCCCCGCACATAGGACCCGACCGGTCGTACGACTCGAGCAAGCGGGTTCGTACATCTGGCTCGCTTGTGATACCCAGGCCTTGTGTGCTGCGCTCGACGCGGCGACTGGACCCTGTTTCTGGGAGAGGCCTTGAGCTGAAAATGTCAGCCAGGCGGCCTCGTAAAATGCTAGCTTCATCCACCGAGCCAGGTTCCATGTTTGGGTTGGACATGGTGCTCGAGATAAATTCAGGGCCAGCCAAAATTCACAGGAGACGTGCACCAAAATCCTCGCCGCTAGGACAGACAGCAGGGAGAGTAAGATTATGAGGGGATAAACAGTCAATTGGAAACTAGACCGGGCAGCTAGCAAGGGCGGTGGCCGCTCGGAACCTGATAAGCGGAGACGGCACTGCTATCATTTGATCCTTTTATGTAGATCGTTCTCCACTGTGATGTCGGATGCATTTTGGGACCGATGAATTGTTGCTGTAACGTTGATGATGCTTATGGCCATAATTAATCAGTCTCGGATTTACATAGCTTTCGATTGGAGCCGTGCGATTCGTATACTTGTCTAAATAGCTCGGTGGACAACGATAGTGTATATATTATGCATATTAGATAATTCATTAATGCACAGTGCATAAAGCTTCCAATTGACGGAGGCGGTGAAGCAATTTATAGGTCACGTGTTTCTGATCTACTCTGCCAGTCACGTGTCCAATGTGGGTTTTGTGCCCGCCACAAGACTGATTTGAAGCGATTGTGCCTCCGCCTAACAACCCTTTCTTTAAGTCGTTGACCTTTTTGGAGCCGCTCGATCCTCCTTCCTTTTCGCTCGAGTCTGTCGCTGTCCCTTGGGCTGTCGCCTCACCAGTCCTATCCGTTCCCAACTTATCGTCAAAAAAAACTCAAGAGTGCAACCCCGCCAAAATGTCGTTAACAAACTGCCGATTCTACGAGGAGAAATACCCCGAGGTTGATAGCTATGTCATGGTCAATGTCAAGCAGGTATGAGCTTGCTCTTCGCATCCGATGTTTCAGTGCGCCCATTTACTCATACAATTTGCCTTTGGATAGATCGCCGAGATGGGTGCCTACGTCAAGCTGCTGGAGTACGACAACATTGATGGCATGATTCTGCTTTCCGAACTTTCTCGAAGACGTATTCGCAGTATCCAAAAGTTGATCCGTATCGGTCGCAACGAAGTTGTTATCGTTCTGCGTGTCGACAAGGAGAAGGGTATGAAGGATGTCAAGCTCGTTCGAGATCCAAGCCGCTGACTCACAATTTATAAAGGTTATATCGATCTGTCGAAGCGTCGTGTCTCCCCCGAAGATGTTATCAAGTGCGAAGAGCGATACAACAAGAGCAAGGCGGTTCACTCTATTATGCGCCACGTCGCCGAGGCCACCCAAGTCCCACTCGAAGAGCTTTACCAGCGCATCGCTTGGCCACTCAACAAGAAATACGGCCACTCTCACGACGCGTTCAAGATCGCCATCACGTATGTTAATGATTCCCTCCGTGCGATACTGTACTCATGCTTATCAAAATCTTTGAAGTAACGGCGATGTCTGGAACGACGTTGATTTCCCCTCCGAGGTCGTGAAGAAGGAGCTGCAAGACTACATTGGCAAGAAGCTCACCCCCGCCCCCACCAAGGTCCGTGCCGATATCGAGGTCAGCTGTTTCAACTTCGAGGGTATCGACGCTGTTAAGGCTGCCCTGCGCACTGCTGAGGCCGAAAACACCCCTGAGGCCCAAGTCAAGGTCAACCTTATTGCTCCTCCTCTCTACGTCATGAGCAGCCAATGTCTGGACAAGACCTTTGGTATCCAACAGCTCGAGCGTGCCATTGAAAACATTGGCAAGAAGATCCGCGAGTCTGGCGGTAACCTCACAGTCAAGATGGCTCCTAAGGCCACCACCGAGCACGACGATGCTATGTTGCAGGAGCTTATGGAGAAGCGCGAACGGGAGAACCAGGAGATCAGTGGAGATGAGAGCGAGTCAGAGAGCGACGAGGCTCCCCCCGCCTAAACAGTGATACCCTGGTATGGAAAAACGGCCCGGCGTACATCGGCGTTGTCCACTTGTGCCAAAGGCGCCAATTGAGGAGGAAATGGATAAAACTGGATAGAAGATTCATGCACATTTACGCGATCAATGACAAAATGGAGTCGATGGCTTATGTGTGCTACCGGGCTGGGCTGCAGTTCCATAAGCTGGCTCCTTTTAATCAAAAAGCAGTCGCATGCACCTCGAGTCCTGGGGCAGATCTATTCAATAGCAAGCGCAGTGGGTCGATCGGGGGAAGGCCTTGCGCTACGATGTTTTCTTCGGATTTTTGGAATTGCACGAGTTGTCAGTCCTGATGTATATACGTACACCTAACGAACCGAAGTTCCCTACGAGTAACCATGACTTTTTGAAGCCGAATCATATCTACCGCTATCAATTCCAGTAGTATGGCCAGATAAGGAATACTGTACATCGCAGCGTGCGCATTCGATTCTGTGTGAATTCATAGAGTTCTAATTTAAGTTTGGGATGACCAACTCCGGTCGAGTGAGCTGGCGCGTCGCAGATAGAAAGGCAGCGGGGAGCGCGCTTGGATCACGTCCGCTTCTTGCCCGCTTGGTTACCTTCGGTATTTCCCATTCAGCGGTCAATCACCAGAAGCCCAATCCTGTCACCCCCCAGAGAGTTTCTGTGGGCATAGTTATCTTAGCAATGGGCACTTGGAGCGACCTCTTCGGCTTCAATGGGCGCGATGCGCGCCGTCGCTTGCATGTCGAGCGCCGTCGCCGTACGTCATGATCCTCGGGAGCTGTGTAACCCTGCTAACGAACTTCAGTTCTCCCTGCCTATGCTGCCGATGAAAGCACGCCTTCAGACTCTGCCAAAGAGATTGCCAAAGTTGCTTTGCGACTGAAGTATCAAATTGAACAACTGGTGTCTTGCGAAATCGAAGAAAGCGTTTTGACCGACCCCAATAGCCGCCTTATCACGACGCAGGTTGTCGAGACAGCTAAGCGAGCTGGCGGAGAGGAATACAAGGCCTGTGTCGTTTACTGTCTTCTCGTCTGTATTCGATGGTTCCAGATTCAAGCCAATCTTGAGCTCTGGGATGCCGATCTCCACGATGTTCGGGCTGTGGCTTGTGAGGTCATCGCCAAGCGGATGTATGCGCCCTGCCATCTCAATTATTAATCTGGACGGACACTTGCTAATTCTCTGTACAGCATCGAGACGGAGGAAGACCAGGCTTATCTGCTGAAGAATATTCTCCTCAAGCGGTACTCTATCTTCAGTGATGGTGTCGAAACCGACCCTCTCAATGTGGTTGAATGGTCGGTTGATCTTCATGCTCTGAGAATCATCAGCTCTGCTGGGTACCAGAAATGCATCAAGTATCTGTGGTGTGGCTGGATCACTCAGGAAGAAGGAAACCCGACCAATTTTGTTGAGTATGCCGACAAGTCCAATAAAAACTACTGGGTCCATTTCCACCCCGACCGAATGCGCACTCCTCTCTACCAGAATATTTGCCAAATTGTCTTCTCGTTGGTCTATCTGGGACTTTACACCGCAGTCATAAACACGGTCAACCCAGGAGGTGATCTCGACACGGCTGAGTGTATTCTTTACGGAATGACAGGCGCTTTCATCTGCGACGAAACGGTCAAGCTTTGGAAAGTCGGCTGGAACTACCTAGAGTTCTGGAATGCCTTCAACTCAACCCTTTACGCCCTTCTATTCGTGTCTTTCGTTTTACGTGTGGTCGCCCTGGCTCATTCTCCCTCGGTTCATGATGAGAAGCGTCAACTCTTCAATGAATTGAGCTACAACTTTTTGGCATTTACGGGACCCATGTTCTGGATGCGAATGATGCTGTACTTAGACTCTTTCCGCTTCTTCGGTGCTATGTTTGTGGTGCTGCGGGTCATGATGAAGGAGAGTCTCATTTTCTTTGCCTTGCTATTTGTGGTCCTTGCGGGTTTCTTCCAGGGCTTCATCGGCATGGCCCAGGTGGACCAGGATGTGGATATTGTTCGACTTATCATCCAGGGAATGGCAAACAGCGTCATGCAGAGCCCTGAGTTTGAGACCTTCCAGGATTTTGCTTTTCCCTTTGGCATCATTCTGTACTATGTCTTCAACTTCATCATCATGATCGGTATGTTGAATGGTGACACAGGGTATCATCTGCCAAATAATAGATCGCTGACGAGTATCTTTAGTTCTGTTGAACATTCTCATTGCCTTATACAACAGCGCATATGAAGATATTTCAAGCAACGCTACCGACGAATACATGGCCATTTTTGCTCAAAAGACTATGCAATTCGTGCGCGCTCCTGACGAGAACGTCTTCATCCCACGTGAGTTGAAATACTCCCTGTAGACTTTAACTTAATTCAAGCGAAGCTAACACATCGATAGCCTTCAATTTGATTGAAATCCTGCTTGTGAGTGCCCCGTTCGAATGGTGGCTCTCTCGCAAGCACTACGCAAAGCTCAACGACATTGTCATGGGTGTTATTTACTCTCCTCTCTTGGTTTTGACTGCATGGATCGAGACCCGTCAAGCTGAGCAAATCCGCTGGAACCGTCGTCACGGTGAAGACGATGAAGGCAGCCGACAGGAGTGGGAGTATGTGGCAGATGAGGTTAACTTTGATCTCGACGATGCCTGGAAGGTGGAAGTACAGCAGTCGACGCCCGATATCACCGTCGACAGCACCGCCCTTCAGGTGCGACATTTGCAGGAGCAGGTGGCCGCATTGACTGAGGCCATAAATCAGTTGACCAGAGAGAAGAGCACTTGATCGTCTCTAGGTTCTGGAACTTGAATATGCGGGTTGGATCAAAGACCAGCCTCGCTCGCCCAGATGTGCATCCTAGTGACGTGGTGCTTGGATAGATATAGTGTCTTTTTGGGTATCGATGCTCTCTCCCGATATGTGCTGGGTGTACTGTCTTCTGCCAATGTTCGATTTCAGATGTCTGTACTTAGACGGGACTCAAACGGGGAACCCGTGGGCCACTCCATCTTGGAATCCCTGAATATGTGTCAGGAAATACATCAATTGATCAAGAATTGAAGCAAATATATATTGACAACCTTGCACATGTGGTTGAGACTATATAATATTGCAAGGCCGAGCTGAATCTACGTAAAGCATAGGCCTAACATTGAATAAGACAGACAACGCTTGAAAAAAAAAAAAAATAGAATAATTGCCATTCTCTTCTGCAGGGTCTATTGTCAACGACAAAAAAGATAAAAATATTAGAGTATCTCGAAGACGCAAAAAAGAAATCACTCCGGTAGAATAGTAATTAGGAATAGCCGAACGTGGGGGTCGAACCCACAACCTTGAGATTAAGAGTCTCACGCTCTACCGATTGAGCTAGCCCGGCGAGGGCTGTTGAAGGGCAGGAGATTTGTGGCTCTATGAGCGAGAGGCAAGATTTTCATGTAAATGTGGGGCGCCAGCTTCATGATTAGTCAGCATACTAGCGCGTCCGAAGCCTCTGGAAGTCACGGATTTGCCCTCAATCTCAAGGTGGCTTCTTCGAGACTTCTTTGTTTTCGTGGACTTGTTTATTCTCTTTATGTGTTTTTAATCGGTCTCTTGATCGACTTCGACGCGGTCATTCAATTGCCAAAATGTTCGTTGCTTTCAATCCCCTCCACCCCGCCACTATCCCCTGTTGATGGATACTAATCCAAGATGTATAGGGCAAAGCTCGTCGTTGACCCCCAGATCCAACATGCTTCGCTGCACAACCCCCTCCCTTTGCAGCTTCACCTCTACGTATGGCCGTTCCTAGTCATCTGGCCCGCCTTCTTCGCATTCTACCTTTCTCCTGAGCGATATGACACCTACATCCAGGGTCAGGAATGGACGTTTGTCTGGTCTGGATCTATCATCACGATACAGTCTCTCCTGTGGTTGATGACCAAGTGGAACATCAATCTCAACACACTCTTCACCACAACTTCCGCAAACTCCATCGACTCCGCTCGTTTGATTAAGGTCATCCCCATTACGAACGCCGGCACCGCCGAGATCTGCACCCTGTTGCGCGATAGCTCTGGCGGCAAGAAGACGCTCTCTTTCTTGTTCCAAAAGCGTCGATTCCTTTTCTACCCCGAGACCAAAACCTTTGCGCCCTTGTCCTACGTACTCGATGAGGAACCTAAGCCTGCTCTCAGCTATTTCCAGAAGAGCAAGGGTTTGATCACCCAGGCTGAGGTCGATAGTATTCAGCACCACTATGGCGACAACACATTCGACATTCCCGTCCCCACCTTCATCGAACTCTTCCAGGAACATGCGGTGGCTCCATTCTTTGTCTTCCAGATCTTCTGTGTTGGACTGTGGATGCTGGACGAATATTGGTACTACTCGCTTTTCACGCTCTTCATGCTGGTCGCATTTGAGAGCACTGTTGTGTGGCAGCGCCAGCGCACTTTGAATGAGTTCCGTGGCATGAACATTAAGCCATACGATGTTTGGGTCTATCGTGAGCAGAAGTGGCAAGAGATTACCAGTGATAAGCTCCTCCCCGGCGATTTGATGTCAGTCAACCGCACCAAGGAGGACAGCGGTGTTGCTTGTGATATCCTTCTGATCGAGGGTACTGCTATTGTCAACGAGGCCATGCTTTCTGGTGAAAGTACCCCTCTGCTTAAGGACTCGGTTCAGCTTCGCCCTGGTGAGGACTTGATCGAGCCCGATGGATTGGACAAGAACTCTTTCGTGCATGGTGGTACCAAGGTCCTCCAAATTACCCACCCCAACGCCAATGGCGAGGAGGTTCTGAAGAACTTGTCCGGTGGTCTTGTTATGCCCCCTGATAATGGCGCAATCGGTGTTGTGGTCAAGACTGGTTTCGAGACCAGCCAGGGTAGTCTTGTGCGAACTATGATTTACTCCACCGAGCGTGTTTCTGCCAACAACGTTGAGGCTCTTCTCTTCATTCTGTTCCTCCTCTGTTTCGCCATTGCCGCCTCATGGTACGTCTGGCAAGAGGGTGTCTCCAAGGACCGCAAGCGATCCAAGCTCCTTCTGGACTGTGTTCTCATCATCACGAGTGTTGTTCCCCCCGAGCTTCCTATGGAACTTAGTCTGGCTGTCAACACCAGTTTGGCTGCTCTGAGCAAGTTTGCTATTTTCTGTACCGAGCCTTTCCGTATTCCATTCGCTGGGCGTGTTGATATTGCTTGCTTCGATAAGACTGGAACATTGACTGGTGAAGACCTCGTTGTGGACGGAATCGCCGGATTCAACCTTGGCCAAACTGGTGCTAAGGTCGAGGCCGACGGTGCCCACACAGATCTGGCCATGGTTGCAGATATCAGCCCTGAGACTGGACTTGTCCTTTCTAGTGCCCACGCTTTGGTTAAGCTTGATGAGGGTGAAGTTGTCGGTGACCCAATGGAGAAGGCTACTTTGGAGTGGCTTGGTTGGGTTCTTGGTAAAAACGACACTCTGACGCCCAAGGGCCAGCCTTTACTTTTTGCTTCTCGCCCCGTTGAATCCGTCCAGGTCAAGCGCAGGTTCCAGTTCTCCTCTGCTCTTAAGCGAATGAGCACGATCTCCACTATTACCTCCATTGATCGAAAGAGCTCAAAGAAAACCAAGTCTACCCTTGTCAGTGTTAAGGGTGCCCCGGAGACTATTGGCTCCATGCTGGTAAACTTGCCTCCCCACTACGAGGAGACATACAAGCACTTCACTCGCAACGGTGCTCGTGTTCTGTCTCTCGCGTACAAGCAACTCTCTCCAGAAGCCGAACTTTCCCAGGGTCGTATCAACAACTATACTCGGGAAGAGATCGAGTCTGAATTGGTCTTCGCTGGTTTCTTGGTTTTGCAATGCCCTCTCAAGGACGACGCCATCAAGTCTGTTCGTATGCTGAACGAGAGCAGCCACAGAGTCGTTATGATCACTGGAGACAACCCGCTGACCGCCGTTCATGTCGCCCGCAAAGTTGAGATCGTTGATCGGGAGGTTGTTATTTTGGATGCCCCCGAGCACGACAAGTCCGGTACAAAACTGGTCTGGCGTACCATCGATGACAAGCTGAACACCAATGTCGATCCAACCCAGCCCCTCGACCCTGAAATTCTACGTACCAAGGATATTTGCATTACTGGATATGCTCTCGCCAAGTTCAAGGACCAAAAAGCTCTTCCCGATCTTCTGCGCCACACTTGGGTATATGCCCGCGTGTCTCCAAAGCAGAAGGAGGATATTCTTCTTGGCCTCAAGGATGCGGGTTACACTACTCTGATGTGCGGTGACGGTACCAACGATGTTGGCGCTTTGAAGCAGGCTCACATCGGTGTTGCTCTTTTGAACGGATCTCAGGAAGATCTGACCAAGATTGCTGATCACTTCCGTACCACCAAGATGAAGGAGCTGTATGAAAAGCAAGTGTCCATGATGCAACGTTTCAACCAGCCTGCTCCCCCCGTCCCCGTTCATATTGCCCATCTTTACCCCCCTGGACCATCGAACCCGAACTACCAGAAGGCGATCGAAAGAGAAGCAACCAAGAAGGGAGCTGCTGCTGCACCAGCTGAGCCTATCCAGACAATTACCTCCCCCGGTGCCCAGGCTCTCCAGCAAAACTTGACCCCCCAGCAGCAGAGACAGCAACAGGCCTCTGTCGCGGCCGCTGGCTTTGCTGACAAGCTTACCTCTTCCATGCTTGAGCAGGAATTGGATGACAGCGAGCCCCCAACCATCAAACTGGGTGACGCTTCTTGTGCTGCTCCTTTCACCAGTAAACTGGCCAACGTTATTGCGATCCCCAACATCATTCGCCAGGGTCGTTGCACACTCGTCGCCACCATCCAGATGTACAAGATTCTCGCTTTGAACTGTTTGATCAGCGCCTACAGTTTGAGTGTCATCTATCTGGAAGGTATCAAGTTCGGTGACGGCCAAGTCACCATCAGTGGTATGCTCATGAGTGTCTGCTTCTTGTCCATCTCCCGTGCCAAGGTATGCAACCCATTCTCCCCATCAGAAAAATGATACTAATGAAATGCAGTCTGTTGAGGGCCTGTCTAAGGAGCGACCCCAGCCCAACATCTTCAACGTCTACATCATCGGATCGGTTCTTGGTCAATTTGCCATTCACATCGTCACTTTGATCTACCTTTCCAACTATGTTTATAAGCATGAGCCGTAAGTGATCGCTTCACTTGAAGCTAACAAAACGAGAATCAGCTTTGCTAACAACTGAATAGGAGAGACGCCAATGTTGATCTCGAGGGCGAATTCGAGCCTTCTCTGCTGAACAGTGCAATCTACCTTCTCCAGTTGATCCAGCAGATCTCCACCTTCTCCATCAACTACCAGGGCCGACCTTTCCGTGAGTCCATCAGAGAGAACAAGGCCATGTACTGGGGTCTTGTCGCTGCTTCGGCCTGCGCATTCTCCTGTGCGACTGAGTTCATTCCGGAAATCAATGAGAAGCTGCGTTTGGTTCCCTTCACCAACGACTTCAAGCTTACTCTGACTGTTCTGATGATCTTCGACTACGCTGGATGCTACATCATCGAGAACGTTCTTAAGCACTTCTTCAGTGACTTCCGCCCCAAGGATATCGCGGTTCGTCGACCTGATCAGCTGAAACGCGAGAATGAGCGAAAGGAGCAGGAAGCTCTTGAGGCTCAGACAAAGGCGGCATGAGAAAGCAACGCTAGATTTAGACTGCGCGTCTCAGGCGGCCTTTAAGGCCTTCGTGTATTTTACATATAGAGTTTTGGCAGACAGTTTCATAGAACTGCATGGCATGTAATTCATGAGGTCTTTCCTCAATGGCTTTTTGTTTTGATTACGTTGACTTTCATTAACCTTCGGAGAAAGTCCGATACTCTGGTAGACGTTCGACCTTAAGCCTGTACCTTCGTAGATCCTTTCTTCGCCTCATTAATGTTTGATTACCCTGTATTCTTCCTCAGTGCCTCTCAGTAGTCGGTGTATTTATGTATTGATCACAAGTCCAAACTTGCGGCTCGGCGATCTTTGCGAAGCTGCATCCCGCGCTCCCCCACCTGGAATGATCTCATCGCTCTCCAAACCGCTTCTACGTCAGCTCCCTCGCTCGGTTCCTCTTCTGCCTCGAGTTTCTTTCCCACGAAGCTACTCATCGTGTATAATGGCTACCAAACAGACTCTCCAGTCGAAGTATAAGCTTCTTTCGGGCCATGAGATTCCGGTCCTTGGATATGGAGTGAGTACAGACCTAGTCTCCGTTTCGGAATTGCTTCTATGGCGCTACTCTATAATGAAAACAAAGCTAATCATCTTTGGTACACAGGTCTATATGATGTTCGTTTTTAATATACCATCTTATCCATCGAATACCAGCTGATCACCTGATAAAGTCCACCTTCAACCACCGAGAAAACAACACTGGAAGCATTGAAAGTCGGGTTCCGACATGTAAGGGTTCTAGCAAAGCTCGCACGCTACATGCTCTAATAAAAGTACAGGTCGACTCGGCAATCATGTACCGCAACGAAAAAGGCTGCGGCAAAGCTCTCCAGGGCTCCGGCATTGACCGTAGTGAGATCTTCTTGACCACCAAGATTCCACCCGAGTCAATGGGCTATGACCGAACCGCAAGAGCCATCGACTCCAGTCTCCAACAAGGCGCTCAAGAATACTACGATCTGTATGCACTTATGAATCGGCCTACCCTACATAATCTCTTGATTAACATAACCCCAGTATCCTAATCCACGCCCCATACGGCGGCAAAAACGCCCGTCTCGGCTCCTGGCGCGCCCTCGTGGAAGCCCAGAAAGCAGGAAAAGTGAGATCCATCGGTGTCTCAAACTATGGAATCCACCACCTCGAAGAGCTGGAGGAGTACATTAAAGGTGGAGGCGGCGGCGAGATCAGCGTCGGCCAGTACGAACTACACCCGTGGCTGGATCATTCTGATATCGCTGAGTGGCTGCAGTCTCGTGGGATTGTCGTGGAGGCGTATTCGCCTCTTGCGCATGGTACAAGGTTCCGAGAGCCTGTGTTGCAGACTATTGGGAAGAAGTATGGCAAGAGCCCGGCACAGGTTCTGATTCGGTGGAGTTTGCAGATGGTAAGTTTCTACTTCATGGTTTTTATTTTTTTTGACTCGGAGAATTTTAGCTAACTTAAATAGGGCTTTGTTCCACTTCCGAAGTCTGTGACGCCGCAGCGTATCAAGGAGAATACGGAGGTTTTTGATTTCGAGCTTTCTGCAGAGGACATGGAGCAGCTTGATACTGGGGAGTATGAGCCTACGGACTGGGATCCTACAGTGGACGAGGATTAAACTGTTGGATGAAGTAGTCTTATAGAAACAGAACTTATATATGAGGTCTTAGGAAGATTGTTCAAATTAACATTAGGTTCTTCCATCTCACTTCCTCTTTCCTCTATGGCGGAGGGATCTGGTGCCGGCATGTCGCCGGTAGCTTTACGATCAAATGACCGTAGTCGTCCGCTGCAGCATGTTCTATGACAAGGAATCACAGCAATGCGAATGTCCCTTTCGTGTTGACGGAATGACCATCTTTGAGAAAAGATCCTCAGGTGATAAGGCCAGTGCCTTGATGTGCCAATCTAGCACCCCCATTCGAGATCAGTTTCGACCTGGTCAATGGCGCTCAGTCGTCTGTGCCCATTTTCGATGATTTGAAGTGTTTCTTCGAAACTCTTCATGTATCTTGTTCACCGATAACAGCTTTACTAATAACCGCGCGTAGCAAAGCTTCACTCGCGCGCATAGTAGCCTGATCTCTAGGCGTGAGATCTTCTTCATCGTCCGCATCTGCAGTATTCACAATCAACTTCATGCGCCCATCTGTACCCAAAACAAACGCAGCACAGGCAACTTTGGATAAGCGAACATGCTGCCGCGCGACTGGATTATTCGACGTCCCATCCAAATCGAGCTTCATTGCCAGGTTTGTCTCGAGGTAGGATGTAAGATTCCCAATTAAAGGGTTGTGCTGCTTTTGCTTTTGCTTCTGCTTTGATCGCTGGGGTTCATTGCGGAGGAAATCGCGTAGCGATGCGCGCGCAATGCTAATGTTTAGAGACCGCAGCGCCGGCGCAATAGATGTTGAGAATGCAAGTGTGAGTTGTAGGTCTTTGATGATATCTTCGACGAGATGAGCGTCCGTATTTGAACCAGAAAATTCATCAATATAGGTCTCTAGAGCTTTGCAGAGGAATGTGGACGGGAGACGGAGGGGCGCGCAATAGGCGTCGAAATTAGCTGAAAGGAATGAGATAAAGGTCTGTCGTAAGGGATTCGGAAATTTCGTAAGGAGTAATGGGAGAAGTGTTGATCCACTTTTGCGAGAAGAGGCCCTAGATTCAGGATTCGCAAGGATTGCAGCTTTGTAGGTGATGTTCTCGTATTGTAGTGTCACTAGGATCCCCGGTAACGGGGCGGCCTGGGTGCGTCGGCCTGAGGTTTCGTTTTGCGAATTCTGAATCGCAATAGGTTGCCATGAGCATTCATTGAGGGCGCCGGTCTTGGAGAGCGAGTCATCTTCTACCATAGCCCCTTGCAGGCCGGCCAGGACATCACCGGTGAGCTGGTCGCGCAGTCGCGTCGCATATAGCTTCAAGGCGGCGGGGTTGTCGAGGAGGTTGTCGCAATCTTTTTGGTGGTGGAGAGGAGAGAGGCGGTGCAGTGTCCAAGAGCTATTAAAGAGCTCCCATGACGAGGCTTGCTCCATGTCATCTGCTGTCGCAAGATTGTTGCGGTTTACTTGTGCCGAAGCTGTTTCGTCTCGTTATCGATACGCGCCGGGTGCAAACTGAACAAACATGCGTTGATAAGATCGCGGCATAAACAATTAACCCTTTGAGGACATCAAGACTTGAATGCGATATGGTCGATATTTTTTTTGGTGGGGGTCGTAATTCTATATGGATTTTGACAACTTAGGTATCTAATTTAACTCCATAACGCTCAACCAGATGAATCATGCTCGCCACCCAGAGACAGGGTGACAATTCGCACACCCAAACAATATGGGAATCCCATTCCAATGCCACGCTTGCTCTGCATCATGAGGAATTGCATCTCGAGAGACCAGCTCTGCCTTGGCGACATCAAACCACACATCACTGACTGAGCTATGCAGGTTTTGCTCGGTCGTTTTTCCAAATATAACCGCATTCATCTGGTCCTTTTCATAATTTTTCGTGTCCTGGTAGAAATTGTACATGAAGTCCTTGCGCTGCAACCTCTGGTTTCCACCATCTCCAATCTCTGCCGAAAGGAATTCAACAATTCGTACAAAAGGTGCCACAGTTAGTAGCGAGCTGATCCACGAGTCATCTGGCTCGACCCCTGGTGCCATGCTGACCAAAGTGAACCGTATGTACGAGACTAGCAAATGCATACAGTGATGGGTAGCAACCAAAGCAGCGGTGTTTGTGAACGGCGGCTGACGAAGGATCTCTGTCTGCAGATCTCGATTCATCTGTCGTCGTTTTTCTAAGGGGACTGGGACATTGAGAGTTCCCGCTTCGTAATCTCGTAATAATCGGTTCGTTTGCTCGCGCCGAGCGGAGTTATATGCGTGGAGGAAATATAAGATGTAATACCTATTCAAGGGTAGATGATTAGCCTCTGGTCGCAGAAAGGGTATTTTGCGTGACGAACATCAAGGGAGCAAGATGGAACCAAACACCAGCCCGGCCTCGGTGCATCAATACCGTGCGGTCAGCTCTGCGTGTTGGAAACGAGCTTCTCTGGAGCACTGGCTCGGTGGAGACAAATCGGTCTACCACACGGTCCGCAAGGAAATAGCATAAACGCGAACAGATATTTTGCTTATGTCGCAGTCCACTCAGGTATCTGAATGTATATAGATGTCCACCTCGTGCACTCTTGGAGGGTGGGAACAGATCGGAGAGGAGAACGACATCGTCTTCTGGATTGCGTGTATAGGTACGGTCGCTGTCGATCGGGGAAGGAAGTGTGCCATGGCGATGACGGCGGAGGTATCGTCGCACAATTTCGTGTTCCTGGGCCGTTAGGATATCGTAGAAGGCCTTGCAGACAAGCTTCAGAGCCAAGAAGTCATAGGTCCCGCAGTGCGCGAAGATTAAGATTTGGATCTCGACGGGCAGGCCCCACGGCGGGAGAGGATTGGGATTGTCTAGACTAGCAGCAGGGAACACGAGTCAGAAACAAATGGCACAATCCCTCAGGTTGATTGCTTGCTTACCGGAGTGTCGAGCGGGAGCCAGGGATTGCGCGGGATCTATCTTTATCCTTGGCAGCCGCCTTCTTGCGCTGGATGATGGCGCGGAATTTCTGCACGGGTGGCAGGTTCTTGAAGAGGCCAGTCATCCTCCGGTTCAAAACCTCATGGATGGCCCAGCTGGAGCAGCCAGAATAAAAGTGTAAATTGCAAGTCCAAAGCAATGCGATGTCTCAAAGACGAGGTCCACAGGACTCCTTCGACCCCTGACTAAGCGCGGCGCAGCGTGCGTAATTGTCTAGAATCTGGGGATGTTTCTAAAAATTACTTCTTACGACTAACCTAGCGTGGCCTCCCAATACCACCGAACATCGATCTATCACCTTGCAAGATCAATGTCTGATACCATGGAGGCTTAGCAGGGCTGATCAGTCTTCCTTCCCAGTTTCTAGCACGGCTGCTGTTTTCTTTGAGAATTCCATCGCATCGAACCATTGAGATGCAAGGGGGTCCACCATGGTTTCATAGCTTGATTTCTTTGTTATGAAACGACTAATCGAAAACTTCACACAAAGTATACTTCATTGTCTGTCCCGCTTGAATTAGAGATAAGCGATGGTCTAAGCTACCAGGAACTGTTGATTGAAGTGGGGACTTGTATTTTCGAGAGCATGGGTTCGTTCTGTGTAGGAATGTTAGATACTAGTACTTTTATAAGTCCACATATCTGCTTATACATCGAGCAAGGAATCGCCCACCAGGAATCGAACCTGCTTCGATTGCGCTATCGATCACCTGCTAGGCTTGCATCACTCCCTCGTCAGTTACGTCATGTGCCGCCTTGCATAAAATGGCTTAAACCACGAACTTCCCCTCTACTATGATGATCACTTGAATATAGTCATGTCTCGTCAAATTCTCATCGTTGGTGCCACGAGGGGCCTCGGCGCCTCTCTCGGGTCGCTATACTCCAAGCAGCCATCTACCCAAGTGTTTGGGACCACCCGCTCGGAGACCACCCCAAGCGAGGCCTCTATCAACTGGCTCACTGGCATCGATGTCGCAAAGCCAGATGTAGGCCAAAAACTAGTATCTCAATTTCCTAAATCTACCAAGCTCTCGACAGTCATCATTTCTGCAGGATACTTCGGCTTTGAATCCTTCGATGAACCAGATTGGGAGAAGCAGGTCCGGATGTACACTACATCAGCTATTGGGCCTGTCTTTTTGGTGCACCACCTCGTTAAGGCTGGTCTCTTAGAGAGCGGAAGTAAAGTGATCCTTGTCAGCAGTGAAAGTGGCAGCATTACTCTCCGCCATGAATCAGAAGGTGGCGGGAACTATGGCCACCATGCGAGCAAGGCTGCGTTGAACATGGTGGGGAAGCTTCTAAGCTTGGACCTGCAGCCAAAGGGCATTGCAGTTGGTCTAGTTCATCCTGGATTTATGAGGACGGAGATGACCAAGGGAGTTGGGTTTGACAAGTTTTGGGACTCTGGCGGTGGTGAGTATCAGTTCCAAATAATACTGCTTCACGAATGCTTATATCTTGCACAGCTGTTACTCCAGATGAATCTGCTCAATCATTGGCTTCCTTCATCGAAATCTTCGATATTAGTAAGACGGGACAGTACTGGGCACCGAGAGGACCTGCGTAAGTTTTGTCGACTCGGATTGGAAGACCGAAGTAACTAACACTGCTACGAAGGGACATTGGCACTGCTGAGCAGACTATTGGTAAAAACTTGCCGACACCTTTACAGCTGCCATGGTAAATAAGAAGAGAAAAGAGTGGCGTCCTTCCATTAGTCTAAATCTTCTATGAACGAATTCATGAACGAAGCTTTTGCTTCTTCTAGTAAAAGGTCATATTTGACCACTTCAATCCGACTCCGGAGTCGCAGTAGGCCTCCCACACATGAAAACCAAGTCGTGGTGAAGATCAGGTCTCTTCTCATGTCCCACCACCTTCATCCCAAATGCCTTCCCATACAACTCTTCCACATGCTTGTCACCCGTGAGGAGCATTGTCCTACGGAGATATGGCATAGTCCTCGGTGAGAATATCTCTACAACGCAGTCGATAAGCCATTTTCCCAAGCCCTTCTTCTGGTACTGAGGAAGAACGTAGACATCTGTAAGATAGCCAAAAGTTGCACCATCTGTGATCATTCGGGCAAGACCAATTTGCTCAGTACTTTTGTCGGCTGTTGTTTCCGGCTCGGATGGTGGGATTTTCTTGTAGACTCCGAATGTCATTGAGCCGTACAGCATTTGTGCCATTACTTCGTCTGGTAGGTCTTTGCTGGTCCAGTAGAGAGCTCCGCTTTTAAATGCAGCTTGGACATCGCTAACGGACAAGAATGCTGGATCGTTTGATACGAAGAAGTCACTGCCCTCGCGGGTCCAGGTTCGCGGGGCAGCCCATGTTGCTGGTGGTGTGAACGCCTGAGGTGCCATGAAGGGCTTATTCAACCGGTCAAAAGAGAAAGAAGCGAATGACTCTAGACCTCTAGCTCAAAGCAATTGAAAGTGTTTAGTTGTCCTCTGCGCTAGTCGTGCTGTTTAAATGGCAGCCTCGGGGCGGGGGCCTCTGAGGATCTATTGCGCCCTACTCCCTACTGAGTCATCAGCACGCCTAGAATGTTCCGAGGTTGAGCCTCTTTGGTCTTATAGTTCCTAAGACTAGAGCAGTATATGGAGGATAAACATGGCAAATATTCAATAGCTTATTTAACTTTGCCTATTTCACATGATCAGGCCGGGACTCTTAGATGTGATTATGCTAAGTATACCGTGCCGGTTCCGGGATCAGACCGGGACCGGGACCGGGGCCATTCACAAAACCAAAGCCTATCATCGCGACAAAAATTCTTTCTTCATAATTGAAGTGACGAAGACAATTGGAAACAGTGAAAGTATGCCTGACATTTCGAAGATCGAGACGGCCATCGAAGGCCTGAAGAATGGCGTTCATCCCACGCTAGACGTCACCATCGGTTCCCACAAGGTCACCCCTGGAGAGTATATCCCCAAGCAAGGTAAATATCACCTGCAGAACAACATTCAATGATTCAATGGCAATTTAATGTCTTATGACAGATACCCATACACCTCCTATCTTGACGGCACCTCCGAATTTACCCTCCGGTTCTTATACAGCCGTCTGCCTCGACCTGGACGCACCATTTCCATCATGGAACGCCCTCAGCCCCGCTCTCCACTGGGCTCAGACGGGTCTTCAGATTGAGCTACCAAGCTGTGAGCTGAAGAGCCAGGTCCCTGCTGTCGCCGATTATGTAGGGGCTGGTCCGCCTCCGGGTTCAGCGCCACATCGCTATGTGGTCTTGCTCTATAGCCAGAAGCCAGACTCGAAAGTACCAACGAAGCAAGATTCCATCGGCATGCTTTCAAGAATGAGACATGATTTTGATGGATTGAAGAATAAGCTTGGTCTCGAGAATGTTGAGGCGGTAAATCATTTTACCTCCAACTAGGGGATGGAGAGATCAGTCTTGCTGGGAATTCATCTCAGGCGGAACGGATGTTGCTCTTTCTTTGATTCTGCTATTTATTTGAACTTGATAATGTCTAATGCGAAGCCAGTCGTATGATTCTGAGGAACCTCCCAGTTAAGCAAAGCCGCTACATGTGCAAAAAGAGCCAAGATCTATGGGTACTTGCCCATTTGGCAACCTATCATTGGTGACGCTAGCTTTGCAAGTAGTCCACAGGTTGCTTGAGTCAGCTGTCATTCTTGGCTTGCCGGGTCTTTATTATACCTGAGTCGGCCGAGTTCTGGACCCTAGGCCGAGCGAGCAAGCAATAATGGGCCCAAACAGCGTTCACTATACACTTATCAAACGATTTAATGAGATAATCAAATAAATACTCCGCAACCAGTCGCATGGTTTTCCCCGGTACTCCACAATTGCGTTGGTGGTGGAGGTGATGGTGTTCTCCGACCACACCCCGAGGCCTCTCACGCCATCGCTTCTCCCAATGGTGTGAGCCCCGCCAAATCAATAATGCCACAACATCGTATGTATTCATAGAGGAGATGATAGGCTTCCCAATTATGGAGAATCTTCCAATCTCCTCTTTCTTTTAGTGGCGTGTAAAAGGCTGGTGATGGCGTGCAGGCTTTCTCCGATACATAATAGGCTCTAAACAAGTCGCAACCTCTAAATTCATATTTACCGCCAGCATCTGGAAACACCTTTTCATAGAAGGCCATACAGCAATAATCTCATAATGACTCTATTAGAAAACGCTGCGGTGAATACTTGGCCGACAGTCCCTGTCAATCAAACGACTGAGCCACTTAAGGGACCCGAGTCATCTCAAGGCCCATCTGTGACCATAAAAGATGTCAACAATGTTGACCCCAGCATTGAGGGAAAGTCTAAATATATCCCAGGAACACATCCAGGCTTTGGGTTAGAAGATCATGCCATTGATGAAGTGCGACCTATCAAAGTGGGTGTTATTGGTGCGGGGCTCACAGGCATTTCGGCTGGTGCTTTACTTCCCGCCAAGTTGCCAGGCATTGATCTCCGAATCTATGATAAGAACGCCGATGTGGTATGTCAATCTAATCTTATATCTTTCTTGAAAGGAAGTTACTAACAAGCAAAAAGGGCGGTACGTGGTATGAAAACACCTATCCGGGTGTGCGATGTGATGTGCCTGCTCATGCGTATCAATCTACTTTCTCACCCAATATTCGGTGGACGGAAGAATTTGCCCAGGGCGCCGAGATCAGAGATTACTGGCAAGACTTTGCACGAAAACACAATGTGTATCAATATCTCCGACTGAAGCACAGTGTTCAGAAAGCAGAGTGGCTACCCGATGAAGCAAAATGGAAACTCACCGTCGAGCAGCTCGACGGTTCTAACAAGGTACTTACTTCCACTCTTTTCTTTGCATAGGTTATTTTCTAATTTAAAATAGATATATGAAGAGAAGTTGGATATCCTTGTCAGTGCGCTTGGCCATTTCAATGCATGGAGACTGCCCGACTATGAAGGTATTCAAACCTTCAAGGGCCCAATTTTTCACTCTTCAAACTGGCAGCATGACGTTGACCTGAAAGGAAAAAGAATTGCGCTTATCGGCAATGGAGCCTCGGGCTTGCAAGTCCTCCCCTCTATCCAGCCTATCGCAAGCCATGTTGATCACTACGCTCGGAATCCCACCTGGATTGCAGAGGCTTTCACGGGCAACAAAGGCTCCGGAGTACGGCGCCTCGAGCCCAATCTGTTCTCCGAAGAGCAACTAGAGTCTTTCAAAGATCCAAAGGAGTATTTGAAATATCGCAAGTCGGTTGAGAGCACTTTCTTCTCAAGGTTTGCGGCTATCTTAAAGGACTCTCCAGAGAACAATGAACAGAAAGAGCAATGGTCCACCTTGATGAAGCAACGCGTCGCAGATAAGCCTGAGCTACAAGAGCAAATTCTTCCTGATTTCCCACCAAACTGTCGACGACCTACTCCTGGGCCAGGATACTTGGAGGCTTTGACTAAGGAGAATGTCAGCTATATCAGAACAAAGATCAACCGCTTTACAGAAAAGGGCATTGTCACAGAAGATGGTACCGAGCGTGAAGTAGATGTTGTCATCTGCTCTACAGGCGCTAATGTCGATCATGCTCCACCGTTCCCCATTGTATCCAATGGAATTGATCTCAGCACCGCATGGAAGAAGGACGGCTATTACGGCTTCCCTTACTCTTACCTCGGACTCGCCGTCCCAGGCTTTCCCAACCTCCTATACCTCAGCGGTCCTTACACATCTGGCCACAGTGGCACAGTCCCCAATAGCATAGAGAATAACGTTACCTATGCTGCAAAGGTCATCCGCAAGGTTCGTGGCCAGGGTATCAAGACTTTCGTCCCGTCAAAGCAAGCAACAGATGACTTTGTCGAGTACTGTGATCACTTCTATCCTCGCACTGTATGGAGTGCGAACTGCAGCTCGTGGTATAATGGCAACAACCCTGGAGGGCGTATCTTTGGTCTTTTCCCGGGCAGTGCAACAGCTGCTAATTATATTCGTCGCGATCCTCGGTGGGAGGACTTCAAGTTCACTCATGTCAATCCCAGTGGTAACAGATTTGCTTACTGGGGCAACGGCTGGAGTCTTAGAGAGCAGAAGCCAGATCTTAATGCTGACTTGACTCCTCATCTGCACTTGCCAGAAGACGTCGACTTGAGAACTCATAATGAGGGTTGGTGGGATGTTTAGATGTTAAGAGCCTTTACGCTACAAACAACGAGTGAATAATTTTATCTATTACTAAGTTCATTTACAGTCTCTCAGTAGACTGCTCTTTATCTAGCCGCTTAGTATGGTTTCTCGTATTCAACAGATTAGAAAAATATTATTTATTGAAGAATTCAAGTCACCAGAATTAGTATATAAGCACGCGCATATCCCACAGCCAAAATAATACCGCTTAACCATCAAGCTATTGATACAGTCAGACCACCGCAAAAAATGCAAAGCACGTTTATAGAATGATTCGCCGTAAACT
Organism: Tympanopsis confertula; assembly: GCA_026745395.1. Lineage (NCBI taxonomy): Eukaryota > Fungi > Ascomycota > Sordariomycetes > Coronophorales > Scortechiniaceae > Tympanopsis > Tympanopsis confertula. The sequence continues at coordinate 28,036 of JAOYNU010064097.1, read as the reverse complement.
CGTCATCCGACGAATTGAGCATCAACCAAGTTCCAAAATAGTCCCTCGTTGCGCGGGCCTAGCACTCGAGGTCCCAATCTCGTGAATCTCATTCTGCTCAGAAGGCATCTCAGAAGGCCGTGACTTTGAAGAGTCTGTGTATGCCACCGACTCTATCTGCGGCGGTGCATAAGAACCGCCTGGGCCATGGTTTCTACCGCTACTGAAACATGCTATGAGTCTTTTCCGGAATATAAGCATTAGAAGAATCGCGACGCCTATAACGCATCCGACGACTATTCCACCGATGGCGCCTCCTGATATGCCTGATGAACTGGAACTGGAATCGGGGTCGGAGCTGGAACTAGAAATGGAGCCGGTAGGTTGCGATGACTTCCTTGGTGTAGCACCTGTGAATGAAAGTGCCGTTAGTCAGTTTAATGTATGCAACCTGGGGATATCCATGGATGTTCAGTATGCTAAAGCTGACTTACCGGGTAGGGCACTTTTGCTGGATCTACTCGTTGAAGTGACAAGGGCCGATGAGAGATATGCTGTAGGGAGGGGAGAGACTAAACTGGCTGTAGTAGCATCACCATAAATGGCGCATGTGTATTGCCAAGTAGCTTCGGAGGAAGCCGCGTGATCTCTGGGATAAATTTGGAACTCAAAACAAGAATACCCATAGTCTGTGTCACTATGGGAGCTTGTTAGTATATGACTAGAAGCGCCAGGAGAGAGCATTCAAAGATATCGCACTCGGTCCATTGGGGGACACTTACCAGTGAGCAGTAATACTGTCTTCATATAGCATTGTATTTTCGGTACAGCCCGTGACCATATAAGTATCGGTCGACTCAGAAGAGCATATCCCATATGTCCATGCCTCCGTAGTGGCCGTCCAAACGACGCCAGTGGTAAAGACCCCATCATAGCATACAACGGGACTCGCTGCTGTAAATTAGCCTCTTGCTTATGCCGATCGGTCTGGGAACCACACACGAGAACTATACAAGTCCCAGCCTACCAAGTCGGGGCTCGGGTTATAGGATGCCGCCGGCACGAATGGGGTCGTCATTGGAGACTCGGTACCCGACATGATAGATGCATGTAGAACTTGAAGACACAAGTACAACAGCACCCTAAATGAGAGTTAGAAATGGGAAGACTCCCTGAAAAGGCGATCAAGCGGCTGAAAACACCCGGTGGAGAACAAGCACCAAGCCACAAAAATAGGGCTCGGTTGCCCTGTTCCAATCCAGAAGCGACTGAGAAAAAGCAACTCCTAAAAGACGCATTCCGGTGGATTTTGATGCATATCTCCTTCCAATGAAACAATTTGACCCGGCGCCCATCTTGATCGGACCGCGGGATCCGAAATGTCTATGAAGATCTCGACCAGCTAAGGGTTAGTGTCATATAGTGCCCAGGTGGAATCTCCGCACGAGCATGAGGCTGCGACGTGTTCGACAGGGGACCCTGGTACTTTGTTGATGTCTGATTGATTCAGGGCCTGTCTGTCTCTAGACACGAGCCTTGGCATCACACCATTGAAGTCAAACCTGCTGGGTTGTATTCGGTTATCGCCACTGCGAGGATGAATTCTTGGCTAATCCATTTAATTTCTTTGAACTTTGAGACGATTTTCTCCGTTCTAATCACAGAGATCTCCGTAGGAGGATGAGTTTGGCTTGGTTAGTTATAAATTAAGATTTCCCAAGCCAGAGTGGGTGGCCTACCGAGCCTCATCCATTATCCACTTCTGAGTCTTGGCAGTGCTCAGTATCCATCGGTGATAGCACTTAAAGACGGCCAGTATCTGGCCTGCGTGGGCCCAGTATCTTGAGAAGGCCCTTTTGATAAACATAGCGTAGCCTGGGGCAACAAGTGGTTCAGAAGCTTATGGTTCTCAAAACATGATAAGCCTTGAAGATTGAGGCTCAAAGCCATATCTAAGTTTCAGGGCCCAACTCTCCATGACAGGGGATGTTAATACCAGCCGTTAGGTGACCCAACTGATTCCCTTCCAAGGAAACATCGTAAACAAGTTTGTTAAGAAACAGCGCAAGGCTCTCCACGTACTTCATAGCAACGAACAAAAAAAGATTTGGTGATCAAGTGAACAATGAAGAGTAGCTAGTCGTTGAAATCGATGAGACATCGAATTGAGCCAACTGCTCTACTTCCAAATAAGCTCTCCTGAGAAACCATATACTCGTGCACCCAGCTCGGGCTCTCATCTTGGCGTCTCCCCGTTCTAACCCTCTATACTCCGGGGTAAACAGTAAACTCGCCCTCTTGTCTTCGTTTCAAGCAGCGCCCGTCGCCTAACAGCTAGTAAAAGAAACAAGCAAGTTGAGAGATGCTACTCCGTGCCCGTAAAAAAGCTTATTCTATCGGCGATCGCAATGTACAGAGCAAAATTAGCCATGAATATCCTGAAATAGAAAATGCCCGCCCGACTGAAAATTCCGATTTGCGGCCCATCGCAGGCAACGGCAACAGCCCCTGAGCCATGCATGCACCATGCATCGCACCTTTTTACGGATAAATGGGGCGAATTTGTATTTTGCCAGAGAGCTATTTTTGACCTTTACTTATGTACGGAGAACAGAAAGATCAATTCTCTGGTCTTTACTCCTAGTGGTGGGCGCAATATCGCTACTCCGTACAGAGTACAAGCCACCGCTATAGATTGTCCTCAAGCAAATTGACAAAGAGTATTGACCCGACAACCCCGCATTTAAAATCAAGAAATGATTGTAAGTGACTAAACAGAAGGTGAATAAAAACCCAGACAAGAATAATGGACTGAGGTTAACTGCTGGTTGATACAGCAGCCCACAGTTCCGCGGACATTACTTGAATATGCGGACTGGCGAGGCAACCGACACAGCCCCTCCGCACCTCACATCAATGCCCAAGCTAAGCTCCCAACATGTAGTCTTTCTATGAGTAATGCACCTTCTCAAACTGTAAGGAGTGATTCCCCCAAGGATTAAGCAGCTATGAGCTTTGGATTCAGCGTCGGCGACTTCCTTGGAGTCCTGGAAAAGATCCATCACATTCGCAAAGTCTTCGCGCGGGCGCCAGCCCACTTCAAGTCCCTCCACGTTGAGTAAGATCCCTTGCTAAATTTATTTGTCCTCGGAGTGAGCTAAACTAACTTTTTCTTGGAATTCTGGTAGATTAGGGACGCTTAGCATTGTGATTATGGACGTGGAGACTCATACGCCTACGAATCAACAAAAAGAAAAGCTCAAACACATGGCCACCGACTGCAACAAGGTTATTACTGACATTCGGGACTTCATCGAGAAATATCAAGAGATAGATGGGCCCGACATCCTTCGGCGATCATGGAAACGATTCACCTTAGACCCGAACGACGTTCGAGAACTCCGCGGCCGCGTCCAGGGAATAGTGGGAGCACTTAATGCCATCAACGGGCAGATCAACCAAGGAATTGTCCAATATCTTCGCAAGTACAAAGATGACGAGCATTTTCAAGCGCAACTTGATTGGATATCGCCAGCTAGCTATGCTCAGGACCCCTATGGGCAAGCCCTTCGCTCACGTCAGCCTGGGACTGGGAAATGGTTTATTGAAACCTCCGAATATCAAAATTGGGCCGTTATCCCCGGAAAGAGATTATACTGCCCTGGAATACCTGGTGCAGGAAAGACAGTCCTTGCATCAGTTGTTATTGAGGACCTGGAATCTCGTTATGCAAACGATTCTAGCGTGGGAATCGCATATATCTTTTGCAGCTTCAACTATCACGATGATGAAAGACAGAGCTCAGAATACATATTGGCAAGTCTCTTGAGACAACTGGCTCAAGTGCTTCCAAATATGCCACAGCCGATAGTTGAGATGTATGAAAAACATAGGGCCAAAGGGTCCCGGCCGATTTTCCAAGACCTCGTCGACGCTTTCAGAGTTGTGGCGGAGCTCCTTTCTCGAACATTCGTTGTGATCGATGCATTGGATGAGTGCAAGGCTAGCACAGTCTCTACCATACTGAAGAAACTTTTCGAATATCAGTCGCCGGAGTCGAAGGTCAACCTGAACATCTTCGCAACTTCGAGAAACATCCCAGAGATACAGACGATATTTAAGGGATCACCAAAAAGAGATATTTCAGCGGCGAAGGAAGATGTCAAGGCGTATCTCATTTCTCGTTGCGATGATTGTCCACCTTGTGTCCTCACTCGAAGGCCACAGCTCCGCGAAAGGGCGATAATAGCTATCACCGAGTCTGTGAAAGGTATGTAAGTTGATCAGAGCTCCTATATTATGCGATCAATTTATCCTAATAAATTCGCAGGTTCCTTCTGGCCCGACTTTATCTAGAATCGCTGATGTCAATGAAGACCCCTAGGGAGGTCTCTTCTGAATTAGACAGGCTAGACAGGATATCGTCGAGTACTGTGGGATTGAACGAAGAAAGAACCGCAGTTGACCTTGAGTACGAGAGAACCATGGATCACATCTGCAGACAGATCTTAAGTCGAGAGAAGCTGGCCAAAGAAGCTCTTTCCTGGATTGTGTGCGCCAAGAGACCTCTTACTTGTCAAGAGCTGCAAACTGCTCTGGGTATCGAGCCAGGGAAGTCTGCCTTGGACGAGGAAAATAAACCTGACATTGATGATATAGTGACCTCATGCGCAGGTCTAGTTATCATTGTATCTGATGGCGCCAATAAAGTTTTTGAGCTGGCTCATTATACAATCCAAGAGTACCTCGGACGGTCGCAAAATGTACAATTTCTGGGGGCGCATCGGCGTATCACAAAAAGCTGCCTGACTTACCTTTCATTCAAAGCCTTCGAAATAGGTGCATGCAAAGTCGATAACGAGTATGAAGCGCTTCTCGCCCATCACCTTCTCGACCATCCCCCTCTCGACCCATATGCTGACAGGCACTGGGGCGACCATGCACGATCGAACTTTGCCGTGAATGATCTACTGCTCTCTATTATCAACAGTCATTCAAGAGTCGATAACGATTATGAAGCGCGTCTCGCCCAGCACCCTCTCTACTCATATGCTGCCAGGCACTGGGGCGACCATGCACGATCGGACTTTGTCGTGGATGATCTACTGCTCTCTTTTATCAGCAGTCATTCAAGAGTCGAAGCCAGTGTTCAGGCTCTTTTTGCTCTTGGGAGGATTCAAAACCAGGACTACTACTCTCAAAGCCTGGAAGTTCGATTTACACCACTCCATTTGGCTGCGCACTTTGGGTTAGTGGAACTGGTCAGCCTCATTCTTGAAGATTGTGATCAGTCATACAATAAGGAATCAACGAGTCGGGGACATCGCCAATCGTCAGCTCCCAAATCTCCTTTGGGGCATGAAGTGGACGCCTACAAACAGAATAGAGACAGAGTATGTGCCATCTCGATAGCGGCCTCTAGAGGTCATTCCGACGTGATCGAGGTTCTTTTGGACCACGGGATCGACCCAAACTCGCGAGAAATTGATAGTCAGACGCCTTTGATGAAATCGGCACTCAGTAATCGTTATGATGCTGCTACTCTTCTTTTAGCCAGAGGAGCCGACCCGAATCTCGCAGACAATTTGGGGAAAACGCCGTTGATTTTGGCGTGCATTTCTGAATCTGCGGAGATAGTCAGTGAGCTTCTGAAGTATTCTATTGATTTGAGTCATAAGGATCAGGAAAGAAGAAATGCTGTTGACCATGCAATCCAGAACCGGAATACCCAGATCCTGAACTCACTTCGTGCTTATGCTGCACAGGATGATAAACATGGCCAGATTATTCTGCAAATCGATGCATGCCTCAAACCCTTGAGATGTCCACTGTGCGAAGAAAATGATGAATCTTGCCAGTGCATGTGTGAGTTTCCCAGCCATGCTGCTCTACGGAGACATGTTACTTCTAAGCACTATCCAAGTACAATATACATATCGCCCGATGGGCACGAATTTTCCAGACTAGATAAAGCTTATGAGCACATGTGGAAACTTACAGGTCATGGGTGTGAGAACCCGGGCAGTAGTGCTACACGTCTCCGCGAAATGTTCCAAATACTGGAGCTGCCTTGTCCGTCTCAATGTGCAATATGTCAGCGTTCAACACCGTCGTGGGCTTCATTTCTGGATTGTTTCTTGGTACATGGAATTCAAAAACAATAGCGATCGTATTGTATCGAAAAACATCCTTATATATCTGATCAATTTGACTTGGCTTCTTTCTGTGTGTAAAGAGGCACCTCCTCGCCTGCTTTCCAAGTATACTTTGCTCCTGGGTGATTCTCAGGAAGTCGGGACTGGCCTTGCTTGCCATAAACATTCTCTCTGAAAGTACCTCCAGGCACCGCATAATCTGACCAGAACAAGCCACGTTTTTGAAGCTCGGGGAGTAGAAGATTGATGATATCGTCAAAGGTATCGGGCACACTGGCATAGCTCAAGTTGAATCCGTCGACATCACCAACAGTAACCCAGCGCTCTAACTCATCAGCTACAGTCTGAACACTGCCAATGATCTTGACCCCATTTCCTCCGAGAACCAAGTAGTCTGCAATGGTCTTCTTATCCCATTTCTGACCTTCTGTCCCTGGGACTGTGCTTGCCCAGTGGTTTACCATACTTCGCACAGCTGGCTGTTCAACGAACCGGAAATCTTGGTCCTCGGTGTATGTTGACAGGTCGTAGCCAGTCCAGCCGCCAAATAGTGCAAGGGCGCCTTCACGGTCTCCGTATTTCTTCAATTGGTTGAACTTGGCATGCGCTTCTTCGTCTGTCTCGGCAACAATGACCAGAGCTCCGGCCACGATTTTGATATCCTGAGGGTTTCGTCCGAAGTCCGCAGCTTGCTGTCTGATGCTATCGACTGAGGGGCGCACGAGCTCCGGTTTCTGTGCATGAAGAAAGACAGCTTCCGCATGCTTCGCTGCGAATGCCTTTCCAGCCGTCGAGGTTCCCGCCTGCAGAATAAATGGCGTACGCTGGGGACTTGGCTCACAGAGATGCGGGCCTGGTACTTCGAAGTACTTTCCCTTGTGGTTGATCTGGCGGACAGCGCGTGGGTTTGCATATGACTGTCCCTCCTTCGCGCCGTCCTTTGCTGCATCCTCTTGGTTCCAGGTCACCGCATCGTCTCTCCACGATGCTTCCCAGAGCTTGTATGTCACGTCGAGATACTCATCGGCAATGCGATATCGCTCATCATGCTCGATCTGTGTGTTTAGACCAAAATTCCTAGCTGCGGAATCAAGGTACGAGGTAACAATGTTCCACCCGATACGACCGTTACTGAGATGGTCGACGGTCGAAAACCGGCGAGCGAGGGCGTACGGTGCATCATAGGTGGTCGAGGCTGTGACACCAAAGCCGATGCTCTCTGTGGCGGCAGCCATGGCGGGAATGCTGTAGAGGGGGTCATTGATAGGAAATTGAGCACCGGCTGGAATGGTCGGGTCTAGATTCGAGGGTCCCTTATAGACATCGTAGCCGCCTAGCACGTCGGCGAAGAAAATCGCGTGGAATTTAGCTGCTTCTAGCTTCTGGGCTAGAGCGATCCAGGTCTTCAAGTTCTTGTATTCGGCGCCCTTGTCACCAGGATGCCGAAAGAGACCTGGATTCAGGTGGCTGGGCGATTGCATAGCAAACGCATTGATGATGAGCTGCTTCTTCTCTGTTGAACCCATTGTGATGGTCTTGGGTACTATGTTGCTAGAGACTGGGAACAAAAGCGATTAAGTGTAGCGACGGAGGTTTTCGCAGTTCGGACATTTTGTTTTATCTATGTCCCCGCAGTCGCCTGCAGGGGAAGTATGGCGTGCATGCTAGAAGGCGTGCGGTTGGAGTCCGATGGCGTCAGCAGTACAAAGATGTCGGCAAAAGTGAGGGGCACTCACTCGCCCGAGACAGGAAGTATTGAATGCCATGTTAGCGAGCTCAATCTGTAGACAATCCCAGTGTTTTTGTAAAGCTATCAATCTTAAAGATTGCCTCGGTAGCGGAGACGGCAGACAATTTCAAAGTTCAGGGCGGAGCGATCCCATAGATCGGGACAAATCGAATGTCTATTCCACCGCTTATTCGCTTCATGCATATTTGAATTTTAAGATACCAATATTGATGCCTTCATGGGCTATATATCTGGCACTTTACATCCTCTTGTTGCAGATCCATTCTGTTGTAGTGTTCCAAGGCTGGTAGGTGTGATGTCCATTACATATTTATTCACGGGTTCGGCAACTGACATCTGGAAGCCCTCCAACATTGAACATTGAGGCTCGTCCGCTGCTATAAATCATTGAGTTAAGATGTCTACATATCATCGCAGAGCTGGTGTATGTAAGTAAATTTATTAAAATAATTAGGGAAAACAAAACGTTAGCTTAAAAAACAGGGAAGGAGGAGGGTAAAAAACAAAAAATGCAAAAAAAGAAAGTGTGCATCATCCGTGAATCGAACACGGGCCTCGTCGATGGCAACGACGAATTCTACCACTAGACCAATGATGCTGGTTCATGTAATGTGGCCCTCTAATTTGCGCTATGGACCTGGAATTAGTCATTTTCACAAAAGTACCATATACAATTACGCTCAAGTAGGACCTCGGGATATAAAGGCACGGAATAACCAGAGCATCGAAATTAAATAGAAGACAGTTGCAAGCGCCCGTGATTCAAGCGAGAATATGGGCTGAGAGACTCATATGAACTTGGCAATAGTAACTTCAAATCTTAGGTGCCAGCCTCATGCGACAATTTGGTAGTCTACACCGTGATGGCCTGTATAGTACCTCCACAAGTTCCAACACCACTCCCGATTCCCGACCTCCGACCTCTGAGGTTCACAAAATCTTCTCATTTCACTGGCACTGCCTCAAAATCAATCCACGGTCGGATCGATCACGAGAGTCGGACGAATTGGGGCCGCCCCGATCCAGCGCACGCTTTTTCCTATTACGTCAGGCCAAGTTAGGCCGAGATGATTCCTCATCCAATACGCCCGAGCGGCAATACGCTCAAGGCCGTCCACAGCAAAGCCCAACCGTGGATATTTACGAGTCAAGTCCTCTAAATATGGGACATTAGCGCGCTCATGACTCGGGCCCGTGATCTAGGCTCACAGCTTGCCGCCGTGAACACGGTTCAGAATCGGATCACAACATTCGGCACGGCATTTTCAGCCTCGTCAAAGACCCTGAAATCTGCCTTACGCCCCTTTTCTCAAGCCCCACCGACAAAGCGCCCAAGGGTCCACTTTCGAAGGCGGATGGAAGAGTGTGGGCCTTCGCGTGTGGTATGCGATATGCAAGCACGGTGTTATGATCAATGGACGGTGAGTTGGCCCTGCATACCAGTCATTCCGATGGTAGCGTGTCAGAACAGTCCAAGAATGAGACGATGTATCCATCCAAGCATGATGGACCTTGATCTGATCGCCCGTTCCATTGTACATACCTCGGGCAGCCCGAAAGTGCCAAACAAGTGTGTTTAGACCTAAGTAGCGATTGTTAGTTGCTGCGAGCCTTGTGGCCTTGGAAACAGAGCCTCGAGGTGAACCAACCAACCATGACGGCATGACATGGTCGAGCTTAGCATGCTGCGGATTCGGATAGTCGGAACCAGGCGTGCTTCTTTGTGGATCAGAGCCATTCAAGTAGATGACGCCCGGGAACTCAGCCATCCAAGGAGGCTTAGAAAGTCAATAGCCTTGGGGAACCGAGTTTACCGGTTGTGATGATTGGCGAGAACGAGAACGAGAGTGACAATGGAAGGTGTAGGGGGGCCCCACTGCGGAGAAGCTCTCATCGACCAGGATCGTTGCTGTGGCCAAGGCTGATCCGCTGTTTACTGCGATCCCGGACTCTTTAAAACCTTACGATCCCCCCTCCCTGGTCCTCGCATCATCACTTCTCTCATCAAAAATTTGGAATCTATTATTCTCAATATACAATCATGTCTGTAAACGGTGCAGACAGCGGAAAGGCCCCTGTCACGGAGCCTCACTCCAACAACACCCGTGCCCCCGAACGCGGCCTGGTTAACGTTCAGCCTGCGCGCCTCTCGGACTTGCAACCCAAGTATGCTTCCACCATCCAGCATGATAACAGCAACCCCGATGCTGCAGGCTGGTACTCCAGTATGATCCACAGCTTGGGTGAATGTATCGGTTTCTGCGGAGCTGTTCCTTGCTGTTTCTGTTGCCCCAACCCATTCAAGCCTGTCGACCAAGGTCAGGTGGGTCTGGTCTCGCGATTTGGTCGGTACGTGCATAATCCCCCACACCCATCGGTCGTACAAAACTAACAAGTGTGTAGCTTCGAGCGCTCCGTCGATCCCGGTCTGGTCAAGGTCAACCCCCTGAGTGAGCACTTGACCACTGTCGACGTCAAGATCCAAATCGTCGAAGTGCCGCGTCAAGTTTGCATGACCAAGGACAATGTCACCCTCAATCTTACTTCCGTGATCTACTACCAAGTCATCTCGCCCCACAAGGCTGCCTTTGGTATCTCGAACGTGAGGCAAGCGCTCATTGAACGAACCCAGACCACTCTGCGCCATGTGATCGGAGCTCGCGTTCTACAGGACGTAATTGAGCGCCGCGAGGAGATCGCACAGTCCACATCGGAGATCATTGAGGAGGTAGCCGCAGGCTGGGGTGTCCAGGTTGAGTCCATGCTCATCAAGGACATCATCTTCAGCGACGACCTGCAGGACTCCTTGTCCATGGCCGCTCAGTCCAAGCGTATTGGTGAGAGCAAGGTTATTGCTGCTCGCGCCGAGGTCGAATCAGCCAAGTTGATGCGCCAAGCTGCCGACATCCTGTCTTCAGCTCCTGCCATGCAGATCCGATACCTCGAGGCTATGCAGGCTATGGCTAAGTCTGCCAACAGCAAGGTCATTTTCCTGCCTGGTATCAACCAGAATCTTCAGCAGCAGCTTGCTGCCGCTGAAAATGCAGGCGAGGGTCCCAGCAGCTATGGCCAGCCCTCAAGCGCCAACGATGGCTTCCAACAGGCCGTCAACGCCCGAGTTGTCGAGAACATCTAGATGTTCTAGCCAATTCAAGGCTGGCCATGGACTCGCTATGAATATATGATTTCACCTTCGGTTTGTGATTTATTGCTTTTCTGATACCCGATGGCCAGCATCGCTATGATGCTTTGCTCTCGACGCTACTTGTACTATGCTTTACGCCTTTTGGTCTATGACGATACCCACCTTCATTTTTGCTTTACTGGCACTCAATGCTCTATGTGACATTAATAGCTATATCATAATTCAGTCCACATACAGAAAAAAATATCCGTTCGTAGAATTTCTCATAGTAGCGTTGTATTTACATTGGGGACGTAGCCTGAGAAGGTGCCCGAGAGGCAAATCTCGAATGCGATGGTTGGAAAGCCTTCGACTCGATAGTGTCGATCTTCTCAACCACGACCGCAGATCGTGTGGCAATTTCACCAGAACCCTCCTTAGAGAGGCTAGTAAGTCGATTCTTCCAGAACTCCCATCTCTCGAGGTCAAGCTTCGCCTTGCCGTTGTAGAGAGGCCCGGGCTTCATAGACGTGGATTCTTCCTCAGCAGGTTCCATGGTCACATGAATATAGATAGCTTGGCCAGCATGAACAATCCACTGCTCTGCCACTGCAAGTTTGAATTCAAGTACTGCCTGGTCTGGAATTTCTTCTTCCAAAGCAGCTCTCAGCTCCCAGGTGGGGAAGTTGTGCCAGTTTGTGTAGCCCATGTTGCGTAGTCTTGCCGCAAATGAATTGAGGTTGATCCATTTTTCGGCCTCTTCTTTATCCACTGATCCATTATTCACCGTAGGAGCTAGTTGAAAGAAGAGAAAGTCAGTATATCGTCGTAGCCCACTCCATGATATACACACGTTGCCATTTCTCCCTCATAGTAGGCCCAAGCAAGGGAAAGTCTTTCCATAAATTGGTTTCAGCCTGGTTGATTAATTAGCTGGAGATAAGATAGCAGTTCCAAATATTGAATTACCCCCCAGATAACCACCGTCCTTCGGGGGACATTCAGCAGATATCCCAGTAGCTGGACCAGTTGCTCCTGGCCCTTATGATCGCGGGGTACTAGCTGTACGATCTTGATAAGATAGTTCCAGAAGGACCAAAAGAACTCTTCAGCTTCTTTTTCGTTCTGGTTTGGCACCAGATCGTCCACTTGACTTGCGCCTTCGATAGGTTCCAGACCTCCATCTGGCTGTACAAGGCTGGTCAGGATCGTAAACACCTTCTGTTGTTGCTCAGAGAGCTCCTTCCCCTCTTTGGCGGACTCCAGGTCCAAAGGTCGTCGCGTTTCACCCATGATGAGCAATTTCCTCACTTTTCAGAGTAATGTGTAATGACGAAGAAAGAGCAGGGAAACCTGTCCAACCTGGTGGGGGAGTCGTGTTGCAGATGAGGAGACGAGGGGTCCACAGCTGATAACCCTGGAAGCTGCAGCCAACATGGCCATTCCGGGCCTTTGAGGGGGCCACGTTTAGTCTCAAGCTGCCCAACCCCATTTCCTTCTCTCGCAGCCTCTCTGTTCCACCGATTTTAACAGCGAATATCCCCATCTTTTCTACGAGCCTCTTCCCCCAAGGCGGTGAGAGCTCCCCATAGATTGCGGAGAGGCCAGCGACCAAAACATCCCCGAATCTGCCATGAATCTCCTCATGTGGTCAGCCCACCCTCTCGCTGCAAAGTAGCCTCCCACCCCCAATGGCTTCTACCCAATCCTACGGCTCAGCCACCCGAAGTGGTCTGAAAACAAACTCCCAATCAGATACGCCCAACTTCGGAGACCCAAACTTCGACCCCGCCGAGTTCCTCAATGATTCCCTTCCACCTCTGACCCTCGCTGCATCGCAGCCCAATGCCTCGCGTGCGCCAGGATCAGTACCCCTGACCGAGCTCTCAGGCCAGGTTCAAACCCTGCTGTCACAGATAAGCGCCCAAAATGTGCGCCTCTCGAGCACCCTGTCCCAGCTCAGCGACGAAATTCTCCGAAGCGGAGGCCGACTTGCCTACGAAGTGGAAGTGCTGCGCGGCGAGACAATCGGTCTCTCGGAGACCTTGACAGAAGTCCTAAGCGACGACATTCAGAAATTTGTTCCCCCACCAGAACCTACAACAAGCCGCAAAACAGATCGTTCCCTGGATGCTACCGAAGATGCCACACCCACCGAAGAAGTAGAGGCCGGCGACCAGGAACCTGCTACAGTAGCCGACCCAGAATACATCACGAATCTACGCACCCTCAACCAAGTGCGATCCCGACTCGAAGACGTCGTCCAAACCTTCGGAGACGCAATGGAGTGGCCGCTCCCGCCATCAGAAACATCATTCTCCTCATCCTTCATCTCCGTCTCAGGGCCCGAGATAGGCGTCGAAGGCTCCGACCAGGAAGAAAGGGGACAAGAAGTTATGAAAAAGCTTCGCACACAGATTATCCAGCTATTGGACAGCAATGGCGGCGGCCGAGCCGGATTAGATGCAGCTCACCAGCGTGTCGAGTCGTTGCGAAGACTGGCGATAGTCTGGAGGGGATCTGCGGAGGAGAAGGCGCGCCAGCGCTTCGTGGATAACCTGGCGAGACTGGTTGATGAGCGGAGGCGGGCGTTGGATCATCAGCAGGCTATGGCTGAGCAGAGCCAGCGTTCTTCGAAGCCGAGATCAGAACAGCGACAGGAGAATGAGCGCAGCGCGTCGGGTGGCTTCTTGCAGCGGCTTAAGGAGGAAATCTACCTGGAGTAGATATAGAGTTTACATTATATATACATGGGCATAGGCATAATAGAGCATACTGTACAAGTCTATCATATTATCAAGAACTTTGCTTGGATGGCTTTAAAAATTGAGATATCCTCATTTGCTTCGGCATATTTTCATCCCTTTCGCTTCTTCGCTGATCAGGCATTCTTTTCACTGCAAGTAGCCTAGCTTCGGATTCTGGCCTGGAATCGGGGTATCCCCACGCACTCTGTGGGCCATTTTTGTGCAGCTTTGTGCATGAGAGCTGACCCGCTAATCGGCCTTCATCGGCTTTTTACGCTAACCACCAACACCATCTCTTGATTTTGAGATCCAGAGAAGAGATAAATTGATGGAGGTCTCCCTTAGGATCTCTCCGCCTCTGGCCTTTATCTAGCACGCCAGCGCTCTGCAGCTTCCTTCTTCTTCTTCATCATTCATCATCTTCATCATAGCCATCTCCATTGCTTTCCCCTAGAGCTCCGCGCCCGTAGGCGCCATCATAAATTGCTTAAACAATATCTTCAATCTGACGCTGTAATGGGGTTGCCCGTGTGAACTTTTCTTTGGTTAAAGCGCGGCCATTTTTGAGGCTCAGCGCATGCACGATAACGTACGGGCGTCTGCAGGTGGAGCCCTATTTTGTCCAAGCTTTCGGCTTTTAGGGAGTAGTACCGAGTAGGTTGGAATTCCTAGCGCACAGATCTTGGAGAATCGGCTAGAGACCACTTTAGCGAGCTCCGTAGAGGTCTCATCTCAGAAATCGGAGAGGTTGAAACATGGAGTACAAGGGCTGTTATCTTCCACGCGGCCTGCCCAAGTATACCCCTGTCGATACCTTCTCGTATTCATCCACTCTGCATATTCACACGAATATCGCGTTATCGACTCTGCTCCAATCATTCCAGCTCATGTGATGGTTCTTAGCGAATCAGCGATATGCAGCTCATCGTGCATGTAGATAGCCCGGAATGAATTAGCGCCTGGGCTGAGGTTCTTACTAGGCCGATTATTCCCAAGTGACTCAGGCCAGTTCTTTCCCTCCATTTACCAGGCCCCTTCAAGGGCCACAGACTCCAAAATGTCCACAATAAGCGACCCTTTGTACTACGAGAACCCTGGTGTCGAACAATACACCTTGGGATGGATATGCGCTCTGCAAGAGGAGTTCGACAGCGCCTGTCGGATGCTGGACGACGAATACGAGGGTCCGGAAACGAGCGAGCTGAATGATAACAATACCTATGTCTTTGGGAGTATCGGTGGGAATTATCTGATTATCGGATGTCTTCCTGCTGGGGTATACGGCACGAATTCCGCAACCGCAGTCGCTAAGGACATGGCGCGATCGTTTCCGAACCTCCGGTTTGCTCTCATGGTAGGAATCGGAGGCGGGGCACCTACCGCTGAGAGAGATATCCGCCTAGGCGACGTTGTTGTTAGCCTACCGACGAATACACTGGGAGGAGTTGTACAATATGATATGGGGAAGTGGACGGATGCGAACACCTTTGAGCGGAAGGGACAGCTTGATTCTCCTCCACAGGTGCTTCTGGGGGCTATACCTTCACTGCGGCGGCTATACAATGATTCGCGCAAGCCAGATAGAATTGCGGAGCATATGAAGTTGATGGATGATATGCAGGAGTTCCAGCGACTGGGAAATGATCACCTCTTCCGTGCAGAGTATGATCACCAAGGTGGTAAAGATTGCCAGTCTTGTTCGGCGGATCAAGTTGTTACTCGGAAAGAGCGTCAGACACGCCGACAGATTACAGTTCACTATGGCACTATTGCGTCGGGAAATCAACTGATGAAGAGTGCCGAAGTGAGAGACCGTTATTCCCACGACCCGAAAATGGCGGTACTTTGTTTTGAAATGGAGGCCGCAGGCTTGATGAACAATTTCCCTTGTCTGGTCATTCGTGGCATCAGTGACTACTGTGACTCTCATAAGAATGACGATTGGCATAATTACGCTGCTTTGGCTGCTGCAGCCTATGCAAGAGAGCTTCTTCTCACATTGAAACCCCGGAATGTATCCGTGTTGCCCAGATGGGCAGACAAATTGACAAGTGGTAGGTCATTACCCCCACCACTTGAGGATCGAGAGGAATTCATATGATCTTCCAATACTCGTGTATATAATAATAATCAAGACTAATTTCGGGCTGTAGTTGAGAACAATATTTCGCAGCTTAAAATCAGCATCGATAACTTGACACTTGACAGTCATTGGAACAAGCTCAAGTCGTGGCTAGCCCCTCCAGACATATCCACGAATTTGAACAACGCGGCCAGCAATCGATATAAGTCGACAGGAACATGGTTTCTTGACTGTGTGCCTTTTTACCAATGGAAGAATCGGCAAAGATCCAACATCTGGGTCTATGGCAAACCAGGCTGTGGTAAAACTGTGCTCACATCAACAGTAATTACGCAGCTGCACGAGGAAATGAGATTCTCAGAGAATGTTGCCTTGGAATTCTTCTTCGACTTCCGTGACACAAACAAGCAGACTGTCGACAAAATGTTCCGATCTCTTGTCATACAGCTCTATACCCGTTCAAAGAAGTCTCAAAGTGAACTGAACTCTTTGATGAAAACATGTGAAAGTGGTAGACACCAGCCCACAACACAAGCGCTCTTCAAAGTGTTGATAACGATGCTCCGTGCAGCTGGGGAAGTACATGTTGTTCTTGATGCACTTGACGAGTGTCGAGAGAGACCAGAGTTGATCAAATGGCTACAGAAGCTGATCGGATGGGATCTGCACAGTGTTCGCTTTCTTCTAGTCAGCAGACTAGAACAAGACTTGGAAGCGGGACTAATAAAATGCATTGCCATTGAAGATTGGGTGCCATTCCAGAATTCTCATGTGAATAAAGATATCCAAGCCTACACTCAAGGAACTCTTCACGAGGACAGCGAATTCAGTCGCTGGCGGCTAAAGCCATTGCTTCTTAAGCAGATGGAGGTAGAGATAATGAAGAAGACGAACGGAATGTGAGATGTTCCGCTTTACAAGCACCTCGATATCTCGGAGCTGATGGACACCAATCGACCAGGTTTCGATATGCTGCTTGCCAGTTAGACGAATTCAAAAACTGCATTAGCCCCCAAGAGCTACAAAAGGCTCTATCCGATATGCCAGAGACTCTAGATGAAACTTATACTCGGATTCTAAAGGGTATCAAAAAACAACACCGATCCGAAGCCATGAGAATATTGCAGTTTCTGACTTATTCGGACCAGCCACTGACCGTCGACCAACTTGTCGACGCAATAGCTGTTGATGTTTCTGGCTCCGGGAACTTCGATCCAGAGATGCGTCTTCCGATTCCTCAAGATATTTTGATCATGTGCAAAAGTCTTATATCACCGGTGACGCCTTCAAAATTGAAGTTTTCAATAGCACTGTCAATTGATTCAAGACCTGGATCTCCATCAGGCTCTGTGTCAGAGCAGCGTTTTGATCCATCACAAGAACTCTGCGAGGTACATCTGGCGCATTTCTCCGTGAAGGAGTATTTACTATCGAAGCGCCTTGCTAGGAGTTTTAGACCTAGTCTCGGCCTTGTCGAAGCAAATTCCGCTATCGCGAGGGTGCTCCTTTCTTATTTGACTCATGTCATGAGAGAATACCAGAAGGGATCTCTAGAAGATCAGACGAGGCAATATGTGAGCGATGCTCGCTTCACGTATGCCGTTAAAGAACGAGTCACCCACCCGGTAGATTACGAGTACCCACTCGCAATGTACTCTGCTCAAAACTGGATTACCTACGCAAAGACTGCCGAGGAGTCTGTTATGACGAATATCGTCAAGTTCTTCTTCGAAGATATAGAAGTGTTTCTACAATGGACTCGGTTACATGTTCAGGGCCGGGTTCTCAGTCTGGGATTTGACCACGATGAGCCAAATGCACTTTACTGCGCGGCCTCTGCTGGACTTCTTCAAACCGTTGAGATGATTATCGAAAGAGGTGCAGATGTTAACCTCTTGGGCGGGTTCAATAGTTCGCCACTTGGTGCAGCTTGTAGTAGTGGGGATGTACGCGTGGTCCGCGCATTAGTGGCTCGCGGCGCACACGTCAATCTTGAGATTCGACAGCGCAATACAACTGCAGGGGGGGAGGATGAGCTATATGACCAGCCGATCCAAATTGCTGCTGCTAAGGGACACCATGAGATAATCCAGGTCCTTATAGATCATGGTGCAGAAATCAACCCGCAAGGAGGCGCCCTGGGAAATCCACTGGTCGCAGCTTGCAAAGAGGGATTCTTGAAGGCAGCTGAAGTTCTCCTCGCCAATGGTGCAGATATAAATGCGGTAGACTCATCGTCTCACCAGTGCCCTATCCTGGCATCAGTCTCAGCAATGGATGATTGTCCTGATGTTGTGAAGCTTTTACTTCAACATGGCGCCGATGCTAATTATCCGGGTCGCATTGGGCGACCTCTTACAGTCGCAGCATCGTTTGGTCATCTCGAAGCTGTTAAAGTTCTCGTTGAGTGCGGTGCTGAGGTCAATCCACCGAACGAAGAGTGGCTTCCTATTGAAACTGCGGCGTATCATGGGTTCTTAGATATCGTGCAGTTTTTCCTGGCTCGGGGCGCTGATGTTGATGAAAGAGAAGAGATTGCAGCAACCTGTGCTCGAGGCGATGTGAAGACAGTTCAACAGATCTTGGACTGTGCACCGATGCTAGATTTTAGTGATAGTGGGAGCAGTGGAGGGGGAAGTCACGCAAGTGTCTGAGACAGAACTATAGTTAGATGTTGCGCCGCCATCTCAGGGTAACGTGTATCCTCCCACAATCAGTGATCCTTCATATTACGAGAACCCTGGCGCCGAAGGCGTAGAACGAGACTGTTCAGTGGAAAAGGCGGGGTTTGAGATTCTGGTGATGCGCTATCTGAGACAAGGTTGTCCGTGGTGACAGTAGTACCCACAAGGCCGCGGAGACGTGAATCAAGGTATATCGATGTTCGCGTACGAGACGCCGTGTCAATTGTTGAGATTGGAAAAGGGGGCTTGAGGATTCAAGAAAGTTATCTTGAAGTTGTAGGTGTGATTGGAAAAACAAGGGAGACCAAGTAACTGTGATGTTATTATTTAGTCCAACTGTCCTGAGGTCTGTCTTCCCTTTGCTAATCCAGCTCCAACGGGTACCAAGTCACATACTTAGGTAGGTATCCATGGATCTTCGGAGTGTATGGATCAGTAGGAAACAGTAAGTCTAGTAACAGTTTAGACGATAGGAGAAGAATAGCGATCTATACTCATGTGTGGTGTGCATCGAGGGGGCAATCACGCAAGTGTCTGAGACAGACTATAGACGTTGCGTCGCCGTCTCAGGGTAGCTCACGGATACTTCTCCAGAAATTGTCACACGGCAATGAAAAGCCCTGAAAAGAGTAGCATTCTGTGTCACCATATTCCGAACACTATAAATTCGTGCATTAGTAAAGTCGTGAAGAGACAAGAGACCCACTAAAGCCGGAAACGTTGGCGGCGCCGATCGCTGACTGTTTGCGCAATCGACGGTTCCTCCGCATGTACTTGCCGCGTGGCCGTGTGCCCTCTTCATGATCTGTCTCGACAACTTCACCCCATGAGCAATTTTTAATCCTCGCTTCACCCGGTCTTTTCGGTCAGCATGGCGCCCGCAAGCCCGCCATTGCCTCGCTACGAGGAGACCGAGTCCGCGGCTCCGTCGGTCCTGTGGCAGGTCTACCACCGTCGACCGCGCTCCCCACGAGCCATTGCGCTCTGCGCCCTTACGTTCTTTTGGTTTCTGTACATGTTCACTGCATCATCAAGGGTAAGCAAAGTCTTCCATTGCTCGTGAAACCCGTTCCTTGCAGATCCTCGTCCTGACAATTCTTATTACAGCAGCCCGAAGTGAACTTCTGGACCAAGTTCCCTTCTCGACATCCTTTCCCCGAACGCCCAGAAAATGCGCAGGTCGCACTCCCACAACGCACCGATATCTCTATACACGATACCCTCCCTCACGATCTAGAGAAACCAAATCCCCAGCTCCATGTATTCGTTCCTGCACGCAAGTCCTCGCGCGGTTCATGTCGAACGATCACATCCGCCATGATACTAGGATACCCTCCGCCAACATTGATCGGTTACGGCCATGAAACACACGGCACGACCGAATTCGAGAAAATGGTCGGGAAAATAAAACGAACTCTCAAGTACTTGGAACGCTCCAGGACCGTGAAAGATCGGGATCTTGTACTCATTGTCGACTCGGAGGATGTATTCTTCCAGCTTCCGCCTCAAGTGCTTGTCACACGCTTTCAAGATATTCTTCGCAGAAACAATCGCAAACTACTGAGGAAATACGGCGTCACATCTGTCGAAGGATCTGCCACAGGAAGCCCGCCGGAGATCGTACAGAAATATACCCAGCGTGTTCTGTTCGGCGCCAGCAAGGCTTGTATGGGCGCATCAGCAAGTGACCCTGGCTGTGTCTCGGTTCCAGAATCTTCATTGCCTCCTGATGCGTATGGCTGGAAGACGGATGTTGATCCTGATGGACACCTAATTCGGCCCAGGTGGCTGGATCCTGGGATTGCCATGGGACAAGTTGCTGACCTGCGCTTAATTTATACCGAGGCTCTTCGCTTGATCGAAGAAATTCAAAAGAAAGATGGCGATATTAGAGCCTTTACGCAAATGTACGGACGACAGGAAGTGGTGAGAGAATTGGAGCGCCGTCGTACCGTGAGCTTCGTTAAGGAGTGGGGATATGACATTCTGGGACTATCAGATGCAACCAACATCTCATCTATCAGTGTCAAACTCGAGACGGATCACCGTTATGAATACGGTATTGGTGTCGATTTCGAGTCTGAGCTCTTCTTCAGCCAGTTGTACGCAGCTGAGGACGTCGAATGGCTGAAGTACAGCAATGTCACCACAACATCAGTTCTTCAAGGATCTATGGGTGTTCCTCGAGAGCACAGACTCCTGCTCCCCGAGGACATTGCTTCTCTTCCCAACCCCTTCAATCATAGCGGGCTTGCCTTGAACCAGACAACACTTCCATTGTGGAACAAAACTCTGGATAAACTACCCAATCCATATGACCACTCTTGGCACAATGTCCCTCTTATGACAAATGCCCATTCAGCCTCAGTCCCTGTTCTCGCCCACCTCAATGGCAACTCCAAGCTACGTGACGGATGGTGGGAAAAGATGTGGTTCTTCAACTGGGCTCGTGCTCTCCTCCGCCTTTATGTCCGGAACTCGCAAGGGTTCGCCGCTGCTCAATCCTCCCTCCTGGGTGGAGAGGAATGGTGGGATATGCGCGGCGGTCGTGGCGGAGTGTGGACAGATAATGAGAACTGGGTCGAATTCGCCGATGTATGTGAAGGGCAAGAACGAGATCTATTCAACGACGATCTTGGGCCTTGGGCGAAAGAAAATGGCGATCCAGATGACCCAGTCTATAATGAATGGGGCAATCTTGTCTACGGCAAAGAGCCGCCATTACCGCCAGCGGCGGCGCAGCTAAATGAGATAGACGATCACTGGTAGATTGTCATTCTAAAACTTATCTCTTTGCAGCTGTGCCAACCATTTCCTTCGAGCTGCTACTGTTCAATTTCCTGGGCTACAATTAGCACTTCGGTTACTTTGTACATACCTTTCCCTCCCACTTTATTTCTTGGCGTTATGGTCTTTCTTATTGTTCTGAAACCATGGGAGGTGTACAATAGACCGATAAACTTTTCAATATAAGCTTATCACTAATGATACCGTGAGCATACTTTGTAAAGCCGTCGATTTTAGCCTTAGAGCTAGATCTCTTAGAGGGACATGTTTGATCAATGTTACAAGGCCATGTAGAAAATTCTCTTGTCTTGGAGATAGGGCGTAAATAGACGGGGATATCAAGTTTAAAATGCTATACAAAGCGCCCATAAAACGTAGAAGCGCTAGATCATGCCTCGCTTTTCTCAATTAGGACTTCACGGATAATACGCAGAATCTCAGAGACTTGCTCATCAGTGAGACGGCTCTCGCGCTCTTCAACCACCGATTCGAACAAAGCGAGTGCTCCCTGGTCCTCTTCCTCGGCTTCTCCTTCTTCTCCAGCCTCTCCATTGACATGTCCATTCTCCTGATCAACCTCCATTTGCCCATCGCCATTTGCTGCATCCTCGCCTTCGCCAGCTTCGGAGGAGCCGATTCCGACGCCAAGGTTGAGGATCATAACGACCTCGGCTTTTGTGAGCTTATATGGCTTGAGTCTCTTGATGAGCTCTCGGATGGCACGGTCCATAGGCGTTTCTTCTGTGGAGATTGGAGGGGGGATGTTTGATTGGGTTTCGGTGGAAGTGGGAGCTGAGCGGAATGCGCCTGTCATGGCATCGCGGGATTGAGAGATTGAAGAGGAAGGCCGCGCTGAGTGTCGTGGGTATCGGAGAAGATGGGGTGAGATGCGGCTAGCATAGTTGTGTATCTTTATTGGAAAGGCAATGTTAGCGTATGCTTTTTCTATATTTATGCACGGCGTCTCGAGGACTCGTAAGGTTTCGGGAGTTGCTCATCGATGGAGCGAATGTGCCCCACGGGCTCCCGGCTCATGCAGAAGCCCACTTCAAATAATTAGAGACTTACTTCCTTAATTACTGTGTTATGATCTCGTAAATCTGGACTTGGGACCCAATGCCTGTCTGAATTCGGAGGTGGATTTGGAGAACGGCGGGGTGGGTTTGCGTTGAGGTATGCCAGCACCTCCACGTTGCTGAGGACCGCAGATTGGGGGTCAATGATCTGAAGCAATCATTAGTCTAATATTTTTCTCAAGGACCAAGTCACCATACCCGCATTGTTGTGTAGTATGCTTCAGTTTAATGCGATGCGTAAGAAGCACAGGATGTCGGAAAATTACACCGAGGGTTGTACCGCCCGATTATGCCGGTACAAATGCCCCGCAGGAAGAGCCTTTCCTTCTCGAGTCTAGTATAGATAGGATGAGAGCAAACTGAGATCTAAAAATATTTCTCATGCTTTCAAACGAGTTTGCTTGCGGACTCCGACTCGCTGAATTGCCTTTAAGATACCAGCAAGCCTTGGATGACCTCGCATTTCAATGTCTGTACAAACATACCTGTGTGATGAAGTAAATCAAAGTCCCTTGAAGTACTCTGCATCTGCTCTTAGATTTTAAAGCAAACAAAGCCTTCTATTTCAACGAACATTGATGATTCAATATCTGCACGAGGGAATAGAGAAATTGGATTAGTGAAAGACACTAAAAGACGAGGATTCCAGCAGTAGAGCAAATGCCTCCGATAGCCTATGGCGGTAGCTACAGTGTATCAGAAACAAGATCCATTTACTAGACAGCAGGCAGACTCAAATCAGAACCCAGAAGCATTTGGAGCAAGCTCACCAGATTACTTGTAGACACATCACTACTCATCTACAGACAATCAGAGGACGAATATGAATATGAACAAATTAATCAGCTAAACTGTACTGCCTGGAACCGAGCACCTTCTGCGCCAGTAAACGTGAAATAAAGACGAGCAACCATGAAATGCCCACATGCGAGCAAGGCTGCATGTGGAAAAGTGATATCATACAGATCCGCAAAGAAAGAGCCATCCATCACATTGCCTTAAACTTTTGAAAACATAGGAGCCCTTACTCGCCCTTGCTCTTCTTCTTCTTCTTCTTCTTTCCATCGTCAGCGTCCTCAGAGCGCTTGCGCTTCTTGCCATCTTCCTTCTCGGCCTTCTTTGCGTCCTTCTTGGCCTTCTTCAGATCCTTCTTACTGACAGATGTTGGGTTGCCAGAGGCATCGAAAGTGATCTCACCACGCTCCAGCTTGCGCTGGTAACGCTTAACGCTGAGACCAGCCTTCTCAGCTTGCTTCTCCAAGTCAGTCTGGCTGCCGTTGGGCTTCTCGTCATCGGAGTCGGCATCCTCCATGTCCTCGTCATCATCTGAGTCTTCCTCGACCTCTTGCACCAACTTCTTCTTCTTGTCCTTCTTGGACTTCTTGTCTTCGGCGGGTTCCTCTGAGGCCAATGCATCGGCATCGGGGTTGTATTTGCGTGCCTCCTTCAGGTCGAACTTCTGGGGTTGGACAGCAGAGCCGTTGGGGCCAATAGCAACACCCTTAGGCTTAATGGGCTTGCCTTCCATACCGGCAAGCTTGCGCTCAAGGTCGAATCGAGACTTGTTACCGAAGGAAGACTTCTCCTCCTCGGCCTCATCATCATCCCACTCAGCAAGAGCATCGATACGGAGACCCAGAGAGGCCTTGGCGGCGAGAACACGGGCCATCTTGCCCTTGTTGCGGCCGGTGGCCTGGCCGATCAGGGAAGCGTGGTAGATCAGACCGTACTTGGGAGTGTCGTGCTTGGTCTTCAAGGCACGGAAGAGAGCCTTCTCAGCACCGAGAATCTGGAGGGTGGAGGCGGGGCTCTTGGACAAGCTGGTAAGGCTACCAGCGTGGGCAATCAGACGAGCACCGACAAGGTCACCAACAAGAGCAGTCAAGTTGGGAGCGATGGCGTTCATGCGGGAGGTAAGGTAGCTGGCCAGCTGAGCACGGTACTCGTACAGGGACACAACCTGGTCGGCAAGAGCCTGGATGTTCTCGAGGTCATCCTCGCTGATCTCAGTACCCATGGAGCGGTCGGCAGCGGACTTGACGGCACCCTCGATCTCCTCGGGAAGGATCTCAGTGAGATCGACGTTCTCCCAGTTGGTGCGCATACCCATCTTCAGAACGAGACGAGCGTAGGCGATGTTGTCGTTGAGGATCTTAGCAAGTTCGGGGAAGTGCCAGCCGTACCATTCCTTGACACGCATGGCATAGGTGTTAAGCTCCTTGTCCATGTCATCCAGGAGACCAATGGCCTGGACAATCA
The DNA here is from genome assembly GCA_026745395.1 of Tympanopsis confertula. Lineage (NCBI taxonomy): Eukaryota > Fungi > Ascomycota > Sordariomycetes > Coronophorales > Scortechiniaceae > Tympanopsis > Tympanopsis confertula. The sequence goes on along the minus strand of JAOYNU010064097.1, from coordinate 3,392 downwards.
TGGTGTCGATCTTATCGGGAGAGAACTTCAGCTTGTGACGAGCGAGAGAGTGTGAAAGACCGAGAGACATGGTTGACATGTCACTGGGAGCAAGAGTAGGGATGAGGGTGGACAGGTTCTCGCGGATAGCACGGAAAGCATCGTGGGTGGTTGAGTCGGCGATCAACTCGAGAGAGAGACCAGGAAGCTTGCCAATTGAGTTTCCTAAAGATTGCCTGTTAGCGAAAAATGTATTTCCAATGGCGAGCGACACTTACCAAGCTTAGGGTCTGCAACCGCAAGCGAAGCCTTCTTCTCGTCCTTGATTCCTTCCAAGAGGGAGGCCAGGCGGGGTGTGACCTTGCCCTCGATAACCGAAGCAGCCTCTTCCACAGCTTCAGCAGCGCTACCGAACTTCTGGAAAGTCTTCAATTTGAATCTGGGGTCTGTTAGTGTTTCTGTTCCGTTCATCAAATTTTTTTCGCCGAGTCCGTCCAATTCGGCAAATTGAGGATTGGTCCTCCACACGAATTGATTTTGGAGAAAAATCAAGATCCGACGTACAAATTGGATACACCTTCAGCAGTTGTGACATCTTCGGGAAGCTTCTCACGCTTGAAAAGCTTCTTGTCCTTCGCCTTCAGCAGGGCGTAACCTGCGCTGGTCTCGGTGAGAATGAAGAGCGACATGGTGAGCGCCCAGGGTTCGCAAGCCGACAGAAAAATACAATGAAAGTCGAGTAGCTAGAAGGAGCCCGGTCGGATCGCGGAAGAGAGGGAAAATTCACGAGGTTGACCGCGGACTCATGCACCGTTGTAGAGAGAAATTCTTAATCTAGAAATTTTGCACGGGAAGAAAAAAGTGCAAAAATGCACCGCCATGTGTGGCTGAGGCGGTGAATGAGATTATGTAATGTTCCGCGCAGGTGAAGGAGCTCCGGGGACAAGTAGTGACAGCAGACATCCAGTCTCGTCCGGCCAATATCTGTTTCACAAGCCACCATGGAGGGTCTTTTCTTTAATGTGAATGCTGGGTGGGTGCAGTGAAAGCATTGTGGTCGGGGGAAATGTGCTGACTTTGTGTTCTAGCTACGTCGAGGGCATTGTTCGAGGGTATCGGAACAGCCTGCTTAACGGCCAGAACTACTCCAACTTGACACAATGCGAGACCATTGATGGTATACCTCTCCTATTAGCTGAAAATTCAAGTTCGTCATCCAGCTAACTCGGGCCGCAGATGTGAAGCTTCAACTGGGCCCTGCCTACGGTGACTTCCTTGCCTCGCTCCCTCCAAACCCCTCCACCTCCGCCCTGGCGGGCAAGATGCTCGACAAGCTGGTGTCGGAATTCAGATACCTTGTCCATCAGTCTACCGGTTCGACCGCGAAGTTCCTCGAATATCTTACCTACGGTTACATGATCGACAACGTTGCGCTTATGATCACTGGTACTCTGCATGAACGCAACACTAGCGAACTCCTAGAGCGATGCCACCCTCTTGGATGGTTCGTGACTCTGCCTTCACTATGCGGTGCAGAGACCATTGAGGACTTATACAACATCGTACTTATTGAGACTCCTTTGGCCCCATACTTCAAGAGCAGTCTCAAGCACACCGATCTTGATGAGCTGAACATTGAAATCGTCCGCAACACCCTCTACAAGAACTACTTGGAGGACTTCTACAACTTCGTCAACACCAACCCAGACTTCAGTGGGCCAACTCAAGAGGCTATGATGGAGATCTTGGAATTCGAAGCCGACCGCCGCTCTATTAACATCACATTAAATTCTTTCGGAACCGAGCTATCCAAGCAAGATCGGAGGAAGCTGTACCCAGAGTTTGGAAGACTCTACCCAGAGGGAAGCTTCATGCTTTCTCGCGCAGAGGATCTTGACGCAGTAGCACTCGCGGTCAGCGCCGTCGCAGAGTACAAGTCGTTCTTTGATGCCGTGGGTCTCAGCCAAGGAAGCGGTGGCTTTGGTGGCATGGGCGGCGATGGAAAAAGTCTTGAGGATCTCTTCTATCAAAAAGAGATGGATTTGTCTAAGATGGTATTCACACGCCAATTCACACCTGCCGTGGTATACGCATGGATCAAATTGAAGGAGCAGGTAAGACAAAACTCGACAAACCGTCAGCTTAGTTCCCCCGCTAATATTGATGTACAGGAAATTCGCAATGTCACCTGGATTGCGGAGTGCATCGCACAGAATCAGAAGGAGAGAATCGGAAACTTCATTTCCGTCCTCTAAGCTCCAGACGCCTCACGACCTTTTTCCTCCCTTCCTCATCACTTCCTCTTGTATCTATCTTGTTATGTATCCAGATCTTTTTCTATTGCAGTGAACTGAGCGAGCGCATCGCCTCCCAAACCGGGACGAATTGTCACATCTGGTTTCGGTCTCCGTTTTTCATCTCTTCTTTTGCTCATTTCAACACCCAACAGGCGTTCGGCAATCTCGTGTTCTCTTTTTGTCACATAGAAGAGCAAAATCCATTTGGCCAGACAAGCCTGTCCTTGGTAATGCAAATCCACCTGATCTATCATGATGCAGCAGCCAGCGGATGTCAACCACCAAAATCTTCGTCCAGCGTAGATCCTGTAGCCTTAGAACATGAATCAATGTGAACGCCGCATTTGGATGGGGCTTTGAAGCTTTGATTTGATATGTGCAAGATGGCGATAGCCAGGAGCTAGCTAGCTAGTACAAAATGTGCCGAACAGTAAATCGAGGACCCATGACGTCTCACAATAATTCGCCTTTATAGATCTGGAGGCAGGGCAATTTACTGTGGACCAGGGTTTTCTATCGCATATAAATGATGAAATTGCGTAAGGCAAAACAAGCGACATCTTCCGAGTCATCAACGCCAAACAAATCCAGCGAAATTCATTTAAATGCATATTTTAACACCGCGCGCAGGGCGAAAGATTTTCGACCTTCCATTTGAAATTTAACTCCGAGGAAAGACTCTAGAGAATGTTTGACTGCTCATTGGGCAATCAATCGTATTGGAACAAGACGCTAATACTCTCACCGTGGTGGACGCGGCGGATGGCCTGCATTAAGCGGTCAGCAAACCGTTGGTTGTAGCGGAATTGAATGGACGCATGAGACTTACCTCGCCGAAAACGTGGCCAACTTCTAACACCTCAAGCTTCGGGCACCGGCGCAGGTTCTCGCTCTGGTCCACGCTGTTGGTCACCACCACTTTGTCGAGTGCGCTGGCGTTAATGCGCTCAATAGCGTCGCCGCTGAGAATCCCGTGGGTGACCAACGCATATACTTGCGAGGCGCCCTCTTTCTTCAAGAGCTTGGCGGCCCGGGTAATGGTGTTCGATGTGTCAGCTAGATCATCGATCAAAATAGCTATCCGGTCACGGACATCGCCAACCAGCATCATGGTCG
>JAOYNU010063877.1:0-81317 GCA_026745395.1 Tympanopsis confertula | reverse complement strand
AATATCTTCGGCTGTTGGCGTATTCAAAATTGATTCTAAGTTTAATTAGCATAACCATTTTCGTATGACCTGGAACGAGCTTATGGATGCATGCGATGCTTCTCAGAAGCGATCAGGAAACCTCTCTGCTCGACAGATGATCATGACGGGACTACAATTTTGTTCACAGCTTGATTTCCACCACTCTATTGAGGAACAGCACATCTTCCCCGTTCTGGCGAAGAAGATGCCGGAATTTAGGAAAGAGTTGGAATTGCTTAACCAGCACAAAAAAATCCATGCTGGTCTCGAAAAACTGGAGGACTACCTCAAGAAATGCCGCTCCGGTGAAGAAGACCTCCGACGAGAGGAAGTAAAGCGCCTGATGGAGAGCTTCGGCGCCGTTCTATGGCAGCATCTTGGTGAAGAGGTGAACACCTTGAGAGCCGACAATATGCGCAAATATTGGTCATTAGAGGAGATGAAGCGCCTGCCAATGTGATCAATTGCAGTCATGCTCCTTCGCCATGTGTCTGTGTCTTTTCGATCACGCTATATTAATTTTTTAACGATAATAACATTCTTGATAAATCATTCGGACTGAAACATAGGGTGCTCATGGCCTTCACAGGCTTGGCTTTCCTACATGATATCCGCAGGTTGTATGGATTCAGTCCATATTTGCAATAGTAATGTACAGATCAAAACTTGTACCGAGGTATCCGATCTGATCTCAAAGACGATGCAGTCCAGACTTCGAGCCAGGTGTGCCTAGCCCGCCGGTAGCACTGAGTAGCATTGGATCCGATTCACTGAAACCGTGGACGTGGCCTGCGACTAATCTTAGCCGAGCAGTTGTCGAAATCATCTGAAGATTAAACTGAGGATTGATCTACACAAATTACTGCTTTCGGAAGTAGTCAACACGCACTTTATTCATAGGATTGGCTGGCGCAGGGCGTGGAATGTAGCCACATTCCTCACAAAATATGCGAACCGACATCCATTCTACAATGTACAGTACGTCTGACCGCGCCCATTGCTTCTTCGTTACAAGAAATCTAAAGTTCTACTTATGTTGTCGCTTTAGGCTGCAGTTCACGTGTTTGCGGCCTCTGTTTGGCCTTGGTATCTCATGTGGTCGTCTACCCCGTTCGTTTATCAATTATCAGTAGCACTCGGCTGATAACAATGCGAAGCTGAAATCTAACATTGAAACAGAGGATACATGTACCATAAAGCTATAAATAGAGCCACAGAAAGTGGATAGTATATGGAGCTCAATTCCTGGGGCCCCATTGAAGAATAAAGTGTGGGAGTTCTAGGAGCCTCGTGGGAGATCGGGGTTTGGCGCCGATCTTTAGCCGATCCGTCAAGGATCAAGTGTCAAATTTGCCTGTTTTCAAAAAGCGCTTGGTCAAAAAGACGCTTTTTGTGACACATTTCCCTGTTTGACTGCACGATTAGATCGATCCGGTGACAGCTGTGGGGATACATGCGTAAGGCTCCAGGCTAGGTCATATAATAAACACAAGCAGACATGATCGACGAGCCCGACACCACCACAGACCAGAAACCGACATTTTCTTTTTCACTCAAAACTACTTTTCGTCCTGGCAAACCAAGTTTATCCAAATCCACTTTCGTGCGGGTCCAAAGACACTGCCTCTCGGGGCCCCACGATGGAGAGGCTACAACGTGCTCTCAGTTTTCCTTTTGCGGTCTTGTCACCGGATGCAACTTTGAGCATGAAAAGATATAAAACTCTTGTAGATCCGTCTTGTAGGACACTCAGACTTCGAAAGATCTCGCCACATTTTCGTCCTAGTCCTCATCCCTTTCGGTAGATCTTCGATCTCGCATTTCCCCCGGAAAATATGAAGTTTACTTCTACTTTCACCACCGCCATCTTGGCAACTGGGGCTTTTGCAGCACCCAGACTTGGACTTGCTGAGCGTTTACAAGCACGCGGTGTCTTGTCTCGCCAGTCTGCTCCAGCCGACAAAGTCGGCCATTCGAGCGAGGTCAATGGAGTTCTGCTGAAGGAGGGCCATGACTCTGCCAAGGTCCAGTACAGCAACAACTGGGCTGGTGTTGTCCGAGAGAATCCTCCTCCTAGCGCCACTTATACCGCAGTCTCTGCAACTTTCACCGTCCCCGACCCAACTGCCACCGACAATTCCGGCCAGATGCAAGCTGCTTCTGCCTGGGTTGGCATTGATGGCGATACTTACACCAAGGCTATCCTGCAGACTGGTGTTGACTGCTACATCCAGGATGGCCAAAAGACCTACGACGCTTGGTACGAGTGGTTCCCTCTCAGCGCAGAGAACTTCGACATGCAGCTTACTGCTGGTGATGTGATCGTCGCTACAGTCAAGTCTGATTCCCCCAGCCACGGCGTTGCCATCATCGAGAACAAATCGACTGGCAAAACGGTCTCGAAGACTCTTTCTGCGCCTTCTCCAGATGCTACTCTTGGTGGCCAAAATGCCGAGTGGATTGTTGAGGACTTCAACTCTGGCTCATCCATGGTCCCATTAGTCGACTTTGGTAAGGTAACCTTTACTGGTGCCCAGGCTGAAGTCAGTGGTGGTGGCGACTACGGTGTCCAGAGCAATACTGAGATTCTTGATATCCAGCAAAACGGCAAGCTGTTGGCTGAGACTAAGATCTTGAGTGATACCGAGTTCTCTGTTTCTTACAAGCACTGAGCCGGCATAAATCATGCTTCCAGGTCTCATGTACATATTCAAAGTTGCTGTTGAGCTCCTTGGAGGTGCCCATCGCTATCTTTGATCTTATTATTCCCCTTTGACTTTGAGAGAATGTCCAGGCGGAGCATCTATTCGGCTTCGGCCCAAGGCAATGATGGGATATACACATTGCATGTCATTAAATAATAGTAATAACCATTTCATACTGTCTTCAACTGGCGGCCTCTTCCATTAAACTCTCTAGATTCTCGCAATAGCCGTGCTGAACTTGTTGGAGGGGTCATATTTCTTCTTCAGCGTGTTGAAAAGCTCATACTTTGCGCCATATATTTTCCGCAGGTCTGCCTTGTCGGGCGGAGTCAGTGGAAGATAGCTGGATGAAAGGATGTTTGTCGGATCAGTCCTTAGAATAGCCTCATTGAATTGCTGGCCCCAAGCCAAAACACCGTCTATATCTTCTTTTGAAGAAGTCATTGGCACGATCTCAACCACATAGTGAGGATAACGCGTCTCAAAGACGGACTCAGTAGTACCCTTCGGGACTTCCGCGCGTAAGTCATGAAACCCTAGCAAGATTTCAGGGTTGTTAGGCTGTAAAGAGGCATGCTCGCAAATGACATCGAGTACTTCTGGTGTCAGTTTATAGAAGCTTGGCGCAAACATCGAGCCATATATACTGATGCGTGTCAGATCGCTCTGGATTTTATTAAGTGCCACCAGGTCGGTTGGGATAACCATGTTATGTGCAACAGGGGCCCAGGAGCAGGCTTTCGAAAGCCATTTCTGACCCTCTTCTTGATCGGACGAGGCCCATAAAAAGAAAATAGCCAAAGATTTGCCCGTGGGTAGATTGGCAACGGCTTGATATATCCCTAGGGCCGAAGGAAGACCCTCTTCTTTAGCTTGTTGGTAGCGAGTGTTAAACTGCCGAATGGCCCCGGGCAAGTTACTAGAATCGTAAATAACCAAGCCTCCAGTCACCTGTAGTTTGTAAGAAAATACCACACCGACATCTATCAGAAAACTCACCTGATCCAACTGATAAACCTTGATCTTGAGCTCCACAATAACACCCACGGCGCCACCAGCCCCGCGGATGGCAGTCAACATGTCCTCATCTGCCTCACGAATCAAGCCTTGAGAGTCAACTACCGTTGCACCCACAATCTGGTCCACGCCCAGACCAAATTTTGGACTCAGTAAGCCGTAACCGCCCTGAGTGGCCCAACCAACATATCCGACCGATGGAGTCATGGCATGAGGAACTGCCAAGCCGTGCTTTTGCAACTCCCTGGTCAGATCAACGCTAATAATTCCCCCGCCGATACGCGCAGTTTGCGAATCCTGGTCAATGTGGACGTGCGAGATCTCGCGCATATCAATGGTGATGGCATTTTCAACTTGAGATCGTCCAAACATGTCATGTCCGCCAGTGCGGACGGTGAACGGTAGGTCGTTGTTGATTAAGACTGACACCAGACCTGCTACATCTTCTGCTGAGCGGGGCCGAACAATCATAGCAGGAGTCCTCATCTCGTTGAGGACAAAGGCTGTTTTGAGGTCATCAAAATCAGGCGAATCGGGAACAGCATAGTGAATATGCTTGTTCTTGGCAAGAAACTGGGCCAGGACGTCCATGGTGTGATCTGTGGTGATAACTAGTGAAACTCATCAACTTCCAGCGATCGAGATCTACTTATGTGGGGGGAATTGCCACGTCAATGCATGACTATTGCTTAGGATAGTAATTCCCGCGGGACCATTCAGCCGCTTTTGCCAAGGGGAGGCCTTAAGACAGCCACAGCCTTGCATGTTTGGATAACCATAGCGCGCCTAGCCTGTGATGGCTGGTGAAATTTCACTTATCAGGATTCAGGTGACCTAATGCTTTATGCATATTCCTCAGAGGATGATCCGAAGGAGCAATCTTGGCTCTCGGACACATATCACTCTATGTGCCCCGGAGTCGGACGAACTTTGTCGCCCGAAAGTGTATTATCAATCAAGGGTTCACTATGCTGTATAAATAGAATTAGAGCGACAAATGGCTCGCAAACATTAGAAGAACAAACCATGGCTCCCATAAAGAATATCCTGGTAATTGGCGCTGGGGAGTTGGGGCTGCAAGTCCTTGAAGCTATCGTCCAGCACCCGCGAAGAGATGGCCCTGTAGCGGTATTGCTACGCTCCGGAACAATCTCATCTTCTGACCCAGCAAAACAGAAGGAAGTTGCTTTGTTACGCGATTTGAATATCGAGCTTGTCGCGGGCGATATCGTGCAAGATTCAGAGCAGAAGCTGGCATCGATCTTCGCCAACTACCAAACCGTTATCGGATGCGCTGGATTCGTATCTGGCACAGGTGGCATTCAACTCAAGATTACTCGCGCTGCCATTGAAGCCGAAGTTCCTCGTTTCATCCCATGGCAGTTCGGCGTCGACTATGATGCTATTGGACGTGGATCACCGCAGGATTTGTTCGACGAGCAGCTCGACGTGAGAGATGCTCTGCGCTCACAGGACAAAACACGCTGGGCCATTATCTCGACAGGAATGTTCACCAGCTTCCTGTTTGAGCCCTCTTTTGGGGTGGTAGATCTGGAGAATGACAGGGTGTGCGCGCTAGGAAGCGAACAAACTGGCGCGACACTTACTACGCCTGAGGACATTGGAAGGATTACTGCCGATATTGTTTTAAGCGAAGGAGATGCATCCTTTGCCAATGAGCCGATTTTCATTGGGGGCGACACAATTACCTACGGGGAACTCGCAGACTTGGTGGAGAAAATTCTTCAGAGGTCAATAAAGCGGACAGTTCTGTCTCTCCCCGAGCTCGAGAAACTCCATCGACTTGAGCCAGATAATAATCTGATCAAATACCAGTATGTCTTCGGGTTGGGCCGCGGAGTGGCTTGGGAGCTCTCAACAACTTGGAATCACCAGCGTGGGATACGAGCGAAGACGGCCGAGGAGTGGGCTAAAGAAAATCTGCATTGACAAAACGATTGAAAGCATACTTTGAGATAGTTCAAATTCCAATCAATTGATTCGCAATTTGTAACCCAGAGGATATCAAGATCTGCTCAATTCAAAGCCGATGCCAACCGAGAGCTTATGAGTCATCAAACAAATCAGCAATTCAGATCTCCCCCCGATCTATAAGATATCTCAGGGGTTGAGAGTTTTATAACAACGCTCACGAACTGGGATAGAACAAAAGTAATATGGCTGTCCAAATTGAGCCCGCGCAATTCCCAGCGGATGCCGACGCGATCCATTCGTTGTTTTCCGGGTATGCGGACTCGCTCGGAATCGACCTCACATTTCAATCCTTCCAACAAGAGCTTGATTCATTACCAGGAAAATACCACGAATCTCAAGGTGGTGCGTTGCTCATTGCACGAGCTTCTGCTGTTCAAGAAGGGCGAAACGCTGTCAGTGGTCTGCCCTCGGTTGGCTCAACACAGGGCTCACAAGTTTCACAGACACAGACTACTGTTGGATGCGTTGCCCTTCGGCGGAACACAAACGAATGGTGTGAAATGAAACGTCTATATGTTGTCCCCGAGGCGCGAGGATTGCGCCTGGGTGATAAACTTGTGGTTGCGATTTTGGAGCAGGCAAAGCAATTGGGGTATCGAGGAATTAGGCTGGATACTCTCGCCAGCATGACCGCTGCACAAAGATTATATGCTCGGCATGGGTTCTCCAAAATCGAACCCTATTACGATACTCCTATCGAAGGAACGATATTTATGGGATGCAAATTTGACCAGCCTTCGCAAGAATCCCCTTGAAACCCCCATTGCGCTCGCAATCTTCACGGTTCCGCGATTATGAGATACATGTCATGATCTCATAGAGCCCTCGGAGGACTTTCTCTGGTTGAGAAACCGTTCTGAAATAGCCGGACTAGAAAAGCTGGACACAATGGCTGGACGATTCCTCTTGTCCATGGACCTCAAATACAAATGTTGAATACAGACATGCACCTCCTTTGACATTAAATCCAAAACATGCAATAAAATCTCACCTGCATTGTGCTACAATTTACATTGCATAATTGAGGGGAAACACATGACCAGGATGTTTCCTTGTGTTGATGTCACTTCAAGAATTTGATATCCGATAGCTACGGGAAAGTCCCGTGTCGTATAGATTGCATCGAAGCTACCTTATTTACTTTGCGCAAGATAGGCTCTGCGAGCCTCAGAGACTCATAAGACATCATAGAAGCCTTTACTAGGTTTTTTCATCGTTGTCAAGAAGTTGTTTCAGGCCACTGAAGACAAATTCAAAGTGTAGGGTGGTTTTCATAGTATGGCGTCGCTCCCAACTTGAGCAGTGAACTATGCTACAGCTATTTGTGATGTAAGACAATATCGTCAGTTGCATCAGTGCACCTATCCAATGGAGAACTATTTTATCGCTTTGGCTACTAATTTTTTATCAAAGTCATGGGACAGGGCGTTGACTTGTAGCTTGAGGTACCGTTAGCCTCGCTACATTGCTCCCTGTCGGGTCCAAGAAAGCTGATATCCACGATCGCCTGGAGCAATAGCATGAACCACGATGGCTTCGATTTGAAAGATTCCAAATTTGACGAAGTCGAATGGTCGCGACGACAACCACAAAACTAGGACCAGATTGACCGGCGAGTCCACGACGGACCTTGTATTCTAAGCTTGGAGTTGATGCCGGTATTGCCCTAGCGGCGGAGATGACTGCAGGTATAAGATTCTGGACAGGAAATAATGAAATTTATCATCGCAAGCAGTGGTTGGCGAAGGAAGTCAAAAGACATCGAGGGCCAGGAACTCGGTTGAAGCGACTGAGATTGCGTAACTTCTTGTGCGTTAGATATTGCCATGATTTACGGGATAACTAAGAAATAAATTCTCCGGAATGCAACATTCCCGCGGTCAAACATGCATGACTCGCGTGGCTCGTTATTCTTTCCTGCTGGCCGTGGTGGGCTGGGCGGGTACTCGGCCGCGCAGGATAATTTTCGAAGTCTTTGTCGGCGCCAGAACCTCCGTGGCGCCGATCCAAATCCCAGAAAAACGGGTGGTTGACGTGGTTTCCTCTGATTCAGTCTCATGGGGCATTGCTGCAGTGGCCTTTAGGAAGAATCCCATTGACCTGCATCATGTTGGGGTTCATGGCGGGCTAATGTACCCCCTTTCTAGACTTGCCCCGAGCCTGGCCCCCACCGTGACCGTTTTTAATCTCCTAGATTAAGGAAGACCAAAGATTGAGCATTTCTTGGTCTGACTTGGGCCTTCTGACCGACCTCAAACAGTCTTCTCCACATTTGGCCGGGATTTGGGTTGGCATTGGTTACCGCTGGTACGGGCGGGAGGGGTTTCTCTGCTGAATTAATGGGGGCAAAAGAGCGCTGTTCCGCTCGATGATTAGAAGGAAAAAAGAGGCAAAGAGGACGCAGAGATAGGAGTGGCTGCTCGGATTGAAGAAGGGAGATTCGATGGCGAACCCGCTTTCGAGGGGCGCAGTTATACTCCGGTCTCCAGATTTACAACTAGATCCATGAGCAGTCTAGACGCGCGATCAGTGCCATTACATAACTTGGCTTTTCTGCGGCTGAAATAGCCCGGGATGATCGGTATAGATTGGGTGCACAAATAGATTGCACAAAAGTCGATAATGATGGATCAACCATAGCTATCCCAGACATCCTGGTCGTCATCGTACTTCTGTGCATTGTAAACTAGAGTACAAAGCCGCTCGACGCACACTTGCATCCTCGCATGCAGCGAAACGTGAAAATGGCCACATACGAACCGCTGTGTCGGGTCGAATGAGGAGCGTCACGCAGTCGAGGCCTGCTATGCCAACGCGCACTACCCCGAAGATAGAAACACCCGTTCTTGTCTTTCACAGGCCGACATGATTATCATGGTCGTATTCTGACGGATGCAGAAGTAGACGCCACGACGGAGGCCCGGTCAATCCTGCGACTTTAATTGCGCATTGCCGTTGAGGTCGATCATCGAGAACGTGTGGGAGCTGCCGACGCCCCTAACATTGGCCAGAGCCACCAGTTCTTTGGTAGGCACGAGGTGTTCCGTGCTCAAGGATTTTGGCTCGATCGGACTTGGTCAGAGCCCCCTAAGAGCCTTGGGGCATCCGCTTTTAGGGGCAAGCCCGACATCATTCCGGCACCGTCTCAGGGATGATTCCAGGATAGCCCTTTCTCCCCAAGTATTTTTCTGGGGCATTTCTCGTGTCGGGGAGCTGCCGACAACAAGGAAATACCAGTGGGACTAGGGCGTAATCCGCTCCAAAATTCCAATTCTTTCTTGTTGGCACAGGGCCCGACATTCTGGATTGTGAGGATCAATACCTTTGGGTCCCGCTTTAGCGGCCTTCGGCGGGTGAATCGATCCTTGGAGGTGAATCCACTGGACTTTTTTTTCTTCTTCCCTCCTCTCTAGCGCTTCCCTCCATGAGACCATAAGTATTGGGCAACGCCGTGCTGGTTGCTGGAGAGTCCTCATGGTTGGTACTCTGCCTCGGCCATGTCATCACCTCCTGACCGCCCCACGGGCCTGAATCCCATCGAGGTTGATTCTGATCTTAGCGTAAGACTGGGGACCTACGTCTTGTAATAGGCTATTGCTTGATGGCTGACCCAATTCTAGGCCTCCAGCGACTATGATAGTGATGGCAGCGATATGACATCGCTGAGCTCGTCGATATACAATTACATCTACGAGAATGGACGGACTTACCATTCTTATAGATCCGGGACTTATGTATGAGTTTGCCTATCTTATTTGTGCGTCTTCTAACAAATGCAGGTCCTTCCTAATGACGAACGAGAGCAAGGTATGTCATTTTTCATTGAAACTAGACTCTTCTAATTGTCATTTAGACCGGTTGGATTTGGTTCACCATGTCTATCGCATAACCCTACATGGGAACTTGTCTATGACACAACTTACAAACCCTCAAAAGATTCTTGATATCGGTACCGGCACCGGAATTTGGGCGATTGACAGTGAGTGTCCTGCCCGAAGATCTTGGCCAGTTACTCACACCTTGACTAGTTGCGGATGAATTTCCCTCGGCTCAGGTGATCGGGGTCGATCTTTCTCCCATTCAACCAGGCTGGTGAGTCTTGCATAATGCCTCTTGTGGGTCGTTAACATATAGTTCATTGACGTGGAAACTTACAGGGTTCCCCCGAACGTCTCGTTCGTGATAGATGACGCAAATTCCGAATGGAACTTTCCCGAGGAATCCTTTGACTTCATCCACGTCAGAGGTCTTTCTGGATGTATAGATCACTGGCCAGCGTTTCTTCGTCAATGTTACAGGTATGACCGCGACATTTCGAGTTCAGTTTCCATACGGGCGAAACTAATCCTTCGCAGGCATCTAAAGCCAGGCGGGAAGATCGAAATTTCTGACTTCATATCACGCACCCACTGTGACGACGACTCTTTCCCTAAAGATTGCCATTATCGTAGATGGGAGGTTCGTTTGAACTCTATGTCGGGATTTCAAAGCTTTTCTGACGTTACCTAGGCTGAATTCTTCCGCTTGGCCGACATACAAGGTCGATTATGGGACACGGTTCCTGTGATGCGGAGCTTCTTACAGAGAGCGTCGTTCACGAATATCGATTACCACTCGCCTATGATTCCAATTGGAACTTGGCCAAAAGATCCTAGGCTTAAAGAAATGGGCCGGTATATCCGTTACCAGTTGGTCGACACCGCCGCAGAGAGCTACACCATGGCGATGTTTACTCGCTTCGGAGACTGGTCCTCTGAAGAAGTGCAAGTCCTCTTGGCTCATCTTCGACGAGAACTACTCTCTAACACTATGCATATTTACACATTCTTGTATGCTTCGCCCGATTGCGTGCATTAGTCACTGTGGTTGCTAACTCGATGTACTAGCTCGATCTTCACGGCACAGAAACCACGCCGCCCCGAACCCGACAGTCCATAACGTTCAGCAAACGTTTCAAAAACCGGCCAAAAGGCCTGACTTACCACCATTACGGAATAAAATAAGATAATAATGAGGCCGTTTCCGCCACCCGACGAGCAGGGGCCTGGTCTTCACAGCAGGCGACATTGCAGCACCAACTCATGGGGCGATATGAAGTACGATAATTATGAATGAATGATCATGACCATTACTTGAACTCCTCGTAAAACATAATTCAAAACATAAGATAGCATATATCCTCAAGATCTAAGCATAAGAGACATGAATAGATGACTAATCGTTTACTTGGCGGCCAATCCGCGTTCGCGATGTCTCCCGCCGATCTGTTGATGACGATCTTCGCGCTGGAACTTATACTTTTGCATGTAAACCCATGGATTCTGCGAAGTTAATGCCCGAGGGCTCCTCGGACACATTTCGTATCAAGCGGAAGCCAGTCTCAAATCCCAACCTACGACAGACGGCAAATCTTCAGCGTCCAGGGGTTCTGTCGCATGTCGCGACATCCCCGGCGGTTGTACCAACTGCGACGCTGAATCCGCCCTCATACGAAGAATTATATGGCCCACCGCAGTTACCTGGCTTGCGCCCTGTAAGCCCAATTCCAAGGCCACGGTCTTCAGGAGAGCCTTCCTCCGCAGCATCAACATCATCATCAACAGCTGCACAATCGTCAACTCAGGCCGGGGTGCAAAAGGCGTATGGCGAAGCCTGTCACTTCCTGGGAGGCTTGATCAACCACCCAACCGAGTCAAATCGACATGTTACTATTCTGCGACACTCGCATGGTCTCGTCTTCTATCGAGGCAATGCAACATCCGTCGCGTTGTCTATTTTCTCTGATGCTCCTCTCCCTGTTGACAGGACCCTGTGGCTGCAAAACAAGGGATGGTCAGGTAAGACCGGAATGAAAGCCAAAGCACTCTTCCGCTTGAATGATGGCTGGGTAGACGTGACTCCTTCGATGCCACTGCGCGCGGACCAAGTCAAATATGAAGATGAAAGAGCGTGGCAGCGAGATATCAAAAAGTTCAAGAAAAAGGCCCCCGCCCGCCCTCGCGACACTCACCACCTTCGCGAGACAGCAGTTGTGCGAATACCAGCAGAAGGTGGCGATGGCTACTTTCAGATAGTACTCTGCGAGGGAGCCAAGAAAAAGGTCTTGGGAAATAGCCCTGTTTTCCGAGTCCTCTCCACGTCCACTACACCTCATTCTCTTCGAGGTGCTAGTCTTAGCACTTTACCGCTGGAAGTTGGAGCGATGATTGCCAGTGTTTACGCGCAGACGGCCGCGCGTACATTTGCTGCTCCCGCATCAGTTGCAGCCCAAGCAAAGATTGCACCGTTTCGGCCGTCGTGGCTCACTCAAAATGCGGTGCAAACTGCATACACCAAGAGCGGAGTCCAAGGCCGAGTGGCAGGTGTCATTAATCATAAACCGGGGAATGCAAATAACTCTGGATTCAACGATAATAATCCAATGCCTGCCACGGAAACTCTTCTTCCTGAACAAGAAGGCCCAGTGGCACCTTTCCCAATGACTTTCAAAGCCCGCGGAAGACTATACTCATCCATCAATCAGAGTAGCCCGGATACTTTCCAGAAAGTGAGTCTGGATAAATTCCCCAGCTGGGTTCCAGAGCAGCTCCGGGGTTACTTCTTTGGCTGGACGCGATTCGACACCGGGAAAGGAAAGGACTCGCCTGTTGAGCCTTGGAGGCCGAGTATCCTCTCTATCCGTAATCTCGACCCTCTCGAGGCGGCGAAAGTGGACATATCTCAAATGGCAAAGCGCTTCGTCGCTCTGAGAATCCTCGAAGATGTGTCCTTCCAGTCTTCCGGATTAGAGATCCGCGTAATGGGGTTTCTTCGCGCAGAAATTCCACCGCCGGTTGGTCAAACCTCGCAAGCGCTAGCAGATTCACAAGCAGCCGCTGCCGAGGCTTCTATACTTGCAGACGTCTATGATGCTTCTATTGTACAAAGCACGTTGTCCTTCCCAGCATGGGCTGCAGATATAAAAAGCGCCGCTGAAATACAGCGACAAGAACTAGGATGGAAGGACCGTACCCGGGAGGGCTACTCCAATGCAATAAACCGAGGTCAACGCTTTGTGGAGCAGATTCCTTTGCATCGAGTCGGCGTGCGGTCTGCGACAGACGAGGCACGGGAGAGCCAAATAGCTGTCAACGGCTTCTACATTGTTCGGTAATGATGTCCTACCGAACAAGGTTTGGAAAACATAGAATTTTCTTGCATTTGGGGGACATTTCATCCAGTGATTTATTGCATATAGTCATTGCACATGTATAACATAATTAGCAAATTCATTTCTAACTCTTACAACCCTTTCAAGAACCAGTGCCCGGTACTCATGGTCCAACCGGAGGCTCAGAAGCGGCCAAGTTACACTGCCTGAACAGCCGAACCTCATCAGGCTTGAAGGCTCCAACAACCGAATGAATAACTCCCCGGTTGTTGAACAGAACCAGGTCACCTTCCTCCCAGTCGTGGGGGTAGACATGCTGAGGGCTGATTGCAGGTCGCTGCAACTTGTAGACGATATCACGCACCCGCATCAAGTCATCAATGACTGTACCATCTGCGCAGTGAATCTTTCGTACTGCAGATGGATGGATCTGTAAGGCCAGCTTTCCAGTGACAGGGTTCTTCCAGACCATAGGGAACACCATGATCTTTTTCTCGTCGATGGGAGGGAGATCAGATTCAGGCATTTCGAGATTCTCAGAATGTAAACCCAGCCCGGTAGACAAGGCGTGGGCAGGACTCATCCAGATGTATCTTGAATAGTTTGTCAGTATGTTTTCTTGTCTAGGCTATTGGGAGGAAGAGCCTTACGGGTGTGGAGCGTATTCGATCTTGCTAGTCTTGACAAAGTCTTTGTCCTCCGGAGAAAGCAAGTCGAACATATTCTCTCCGCTGACAAAAGCGGTTGTTCCAAGAGGCACATCGAGTGTTTCTCCGCTGCCATCGTCATAGAGGAGGGTCTGTCGGCGACCTTTGGGAACATTGACAGCTAATAGAGTGGTGACCATCGGTGGATACAGGTCGTATAGAGCAGCGTCGATATGCCAGCGATAGAAGCGAGTAAAATCGTAGTCCTTCTCATCAGGGACATGGTTCTTGTGGAATGTGCGGTGGTGAGGATGCTTCAACGTGATATCCTTGAGCCCTTCGTATGAGGGAACGAATCCGTTGCCAATCACCTGCACCTGTGGCTGATGAGGAACGGTCTTAAGATCGGGATGCAGAATGCTCCGCTTCGCATCGATCGTCTTCCCATGTCCGTAATTGTCAGCCGCAGGGTCGAAACGCTTTGTCAATTCGTACTGCGCCTTCGGAGAGAGCTTGTTCTGGTTCTTGAACACAACCACATGATGATTGTAGAGCGCCTCGCGCACGGTCGCAAACTGCTCTTCTGTGGATATTATTAGCCAAGAGATTAGATTAGGTTAGGCTTCACGATCGCACGGACCTGTTAAGTTCTCCAAGTCGAGGCCCTCGACCTTCGCTCCAAAGTTGATACTTGAGCCTGGTGGCGGCTGAAGTGGGCGGACTGTGAGAGGTATCACGGCCATTGTGTCGGAGTACGTATGTGATCTTGAACAATATTGAAAGAAGGATAAAATGCGACTCGGCTTATAGCTCGATCGGCTCGGTCGGGATGCCTGGCTTCGGCTAGGGATGTTGAGGGTTTTATGCTCGGGATCGATGATGTGCAAGCTTCACGCTCCGATCAAGACTAATATATGATTTACGGCTGGCGGCACTCACCGGTATTGAAGGAAGAACAAAGAAATAAGCTGGAAAGAAGATTTTAAAGCAGTGGTAAAAATCACGTTCCCAATGAAAGCATCCGCCTGCAACAAACCAAGTGCGGGTGAGTGCGGAAAACGATAAGCTATACATCATCAGCGGATGACTGTCGGATTTGCTCCGGCGGATCAGCTTTGATCTTGGTAGATGTCGCTATCAGGTCTAAGGTAAAGGAATCTCGATTAGAATTAGTATAGTTCAAGATCTGAATTACTAACCAAACCCTATCAAGATCCTAATAGTAGGACGCTCTCCGCTAATCTATTTGCAACTCATCCGCAGGTGCACCAGCCTTGAGCTCGGAATGAATACTCTTCCGCTACGATAATACGAATAATGTGCCATGAACTGTTACACACCGGCATAAGGACTACCACCATGGGTTCCAGGCGTCTCTAGAGCCATGCGACTCATCTTGGTGCTCTTCGAGAAGGCTGGGTGTACTTGGTCCGCTAAACCCTCAAAAGGGTTTCATTACGCTTTTCCTGTCATCATCTAATATACGAGTCTAGAGGTCCATTAAGTTCAAGACCCAGAAGATAACTTTAGTCTATATATACTTCCACAACACTTCCATCCATCCGGGGGCGGATGATCTCTTTGAGGAGCCGTCCCCACGTCCCCCGCACGCCACGGTCCGGCCTCCACGCCCAGCCCAGTGATCTACTATCGGATTATCACCGGGGAGGACAAGCGGCTCCAGGATTCGCTCAGCAGTCCGAGGTGATACTTGCTTTGCTGGCCGTGGGCTCTCGTATCGAGGGGCAGCCGGCGTATCGAGCCTAGCCAAGGATAAAAGGCGCGCATCATCCTGCCCCTCCCCCTCATCTACCAAAACCATTTTAAACGCAATTATACTGGATATACGCCGATTGAATCAAAATGAGAGCTCTTGTCTACACTGGACCGGGGAAAGTTGAGGTCTTGGAGCGTCCAAAGCCGACTATTCAAGCGCCCACCGACGCCGTGGTGCGCATGTTGCACGCTTCTATCTGCGGAACCGATCTACACATTCTCAAGGGCGACGTCCCTAGCGCAAAGCCTGGACTTGCTTTGGGTCATGAGGGGGTCGGGGTGGTGGATGAGATTGGGGATGCAGTGGAGGGAGTGAAAGTTGGCGACCGCGTCCTGGTCTCTTGCATGACCAAATGCGGCTCCTGCAAGTACTGCCAGCGAGGGATCACAGCTCACTGTGAGACCGGGGGATGGGTGCTGGGAAATCACATTGATGGAACACAGGCAGAGTATGTGCGAATACCGCATGCACGCCTCTCATTATATCAGCTACCAGAATCAATCGACCCTGGCGCCGCCGTTGCGATTTCCGATGCCTTCCCTACCGGTTTCGAGTGCGGTGTTCTCAGCGCCGATGTGCAGCCTGGTAAATCTGTAGTTATCATTGGAGCAGGACCTGTGGGAATGGCAACACTGATGACTGCTCGTCTATTCACACCCTCCCTGATTGTTATGGTGGATTTGGATGACACAAGATTAGAGACCGCGCGCAAACTAGGTGCACATTTCACCGTCAACTCCGGGGCGCCGGATGCAAAGCAGAAGCTATTAGACTTGACCAAGGGAGACGGATTCGATGCTGTTATTGAAGTGGTCGGGATTCCCGCAACCTTCAAACTATGCCAGGACCTTGTGGGAATCGGGGGACGTATTGCAAATGTCGGCGTGCATGGCACCAAGGTGGATCTACACCTTGAGACCCTTTGGGACCGCAACATCAGTAAGTGATATCCCTCGCATGAACGAAACAAACGGGCAATTCTGATCTTGCATCTTGCTAGGTATCCACATGGCATTGGTTAATGCGACCACCACGCCTCGACTGCTGCAGCTGGTGGAGTCGGGGGCATTGGATATTGGATCCTTGGTGACGCACCGTAAGTTTCCCATGCTCGGAACGATCGCATGATCGCAGATTGGCCGATTGAGCCCTACGAGAACGTGGGCCAGATCTCTAACCATAATCAGACTTCCCCTGTGGTGAAGCCGGCCAGGCCTACGAAACCTTCCGCACAGCCTCGCAACACCAGGCCCTCAAAGTGGCCATCGACTTCTGATCGGCGAGTCTATTTGTGAAACATCAAACACTCGGCCCGGCCTCAGTAACCTGCTTCAAATTAGACTATCCGTGCAGATAGACCAAAACCCATTACTATTCACCGAAAATCTGCCGTGCCTTGATCTCTCCCCCAGCAAAACCCAATTGAGTAGGCAGTTTCTGTGTGAAACCGTAGAAGAAAAATGGAACCTCGGGAGACGCCCGTCAAGACCCACTCGAATAATCGTGCGGGTTGGCCAGTTTGTGTTCTTAGCCTCTCAATAGGGGTACGCGAACCGGCTGGCGTTTCGTTTCGCAGCCAGTCCTGGAGGACCTGCCTCATCCGTGTGTCTGGCGCGGTTGAAGTGTCCAATGTGCGTCTGCCAGGCCCCAATTTCGTCGACTTTCCGCTCGAAGACCCATCGAGTACGTGGTACGCCTGGCACAGTGCCCCTGACATCACACACGGTTGGCCTCGGAGGCCTCGGAGGCCTCGGAGAGCCTTGTGCAGAGTTTTAATGCGAGGCTCAATTGACTTGACTTCTGCATATGCATAGAATCTATGCCCTGTCAGATCTGGATTAGCCCTGAAGGAGTTTGACCCCTGTCAGGGCTAATCAGAGGCCACAGTATGCGCGTAATGGCCACAGGAACGTTCCTAAATGTCCCGCTTAACGGGGACCCACTTGCCCATCAGGTCCTCCAAAAAAATCAACGGGAATGAACAAGATTTGGAGCTTTTCGACTGTGGAGTGAGTAGTGCCGATGGAGGAGGCAATGCCATTGGGTCGAAGGGGAATTTGGAGTGCAAGACCAACTCGCTGCAGTTAGACTCCCCACTGCTTCTGGGATCGGGCGTTTCCTTTTACGCCTTTTTTCACTTTTTTTTTTCTGAGCCTGTTTTCCAAATCATCTACTTCGTTTATAACTAATATAGGGGCCCGTTTCTCAGAGAATAATATTTTGGTTTCTCTCTTTTTGATCAGCTTTTCGACTTTCCGGAATACCTCGACATCGCGACTTTGCATGCGCCTCCGATCTAACTATGACTGATTCCCGCCGCCCTTCGCTGCTATCAGCCAACAATGTCGAAGCCGGCGTTAGCGCTGTAGTTGCAGACCAAACGCTGGAGGACATGGGATACAAGCCAGAGCTGGCACGAAACCGGTCCGTCTTGCAGGTCACATTCATGTGCTTCATTCTCTCGTCTGTGCCATTCGGTCTTTGCACTACTTTCTACTACTCTCTCGCCGCTGGTGGTCCCGCCGATATTATCTGGGGTTGGGTATTGATCTCGTTCCTCATTCTCTGCGTCGCCATTTCTCTCGCCGAAATTACCTCTGTCTATCCCACCGCTGGCGGTGTCTACTATCAAACGTTCGTCTTATCGCCACTGTGGTGCCGCCGAGTCGCATCATGGATCTGTGGATGGTCGTACGTGGCTGGAAATATCACGATCACTCTCGCCGTCAACTTTGGAAATGCGCTGCTCATCATCGCCTGTCTGAACATCTTCGAGAAATCTCCTGGCGTTGGACTGACCGATGATTTCACTGCCTACCAAACTTTCCTCGTCTTCCTCGCTATTACTTTCTTGACGCACGCCATCCCTGCATTTGGCAACAAGTACTTGCCATGGTTGGAGGTCAGTTGTCCTGTTGCTCGTATCTCACGCGAGCAATTTCCAATTTGGGGCATTTGCTAATTATTTCGACAGTTTGCTGCAATCTTCCTGACAATTATCGGCTTAATAGCTATTGTCATTTGCTTGTTGGTCATTGCCAACGAGGGTCGCCGATCGGCTTCATGGGTCTTTGGAAACTTTGAGCCTCAAGCTGGATGGCCTGCTGGCTGGTCTTTCTTCATTGGTCTCTTGCAAGCAGCCTATGCTACTTCGGCAACCGGCATGATCATCTCGTGAGTTTTCTTCTGTCCTTATGCTCTGTCCTTATACTGATTGTGGTTTAGAATCTGCGAAGAAGTCAAGGAGCCCGCAATCCAGGTCCCCAAGGCCATGGTATGGACTGTCGTCGCCAACTGTGTCGCCGGTCTCGTTCTTTTGATCCCTATGTGCTTCGTCATGCCCGATCTGACGATGCTTGTCAACCTTGTTTCAGGCCAGCCAGTCCCAGTCATCTTCCAGAAGGCTATCGGAAACGCGACGGGAGCCTTTTTGCTGCTGTTGCCCCTTCTTCTGCTCGGAATCATCTGTGGTGTTGGATGTGTGACCGCTACTTCTCGTTGCACTTGGGCCTTTGCCCGTGACGGCGGCATTCCTGGCTCCGGATGGTGGCGTACTGTTAACCACAAGCTGGACGTTCCTTTGAACGCCATGATCCTTGGAATGGTTGTTGAAATCGCCCTTGGATGCGTCTACTTTGGTTCTACTGCCGCCTACAATGCCTTCTCAGGTGTTGGTGTCATCTTCCTGACTGTCAGCTATGCGTCTCCGATCGCTGTCTCATTGATTTTCCGCCGCCGAGAGGATATCAAGAATGGCCATTTCGATATGGGCATTATCGGTCTCATCGCCAATGTCCTTGCTTTAGGTATGTCCTCATGTTGCGACGGACAATCCAGCTTTCGCGGATTTCCCCCAACATTGTCTCTTTTATGCTAACCATTTGCAGCTTGGAGTGTCCTAGCAGTACCTCTGTTCTGTATGCCAACACTGATGCATACAACCAAGGAGAGTATGAACTATGCATCGGTTGTGTTCTTCGGGTTCGTGGCAATCGCAGCCATCTGGTACGGTGTCTGGGGTTACCACAACTACAGCGGCCCTCCAACCGATGCAGTAGACGCGCACGACAGCGACTCAAATCCCGAAGCGACCGAGGAAATGTGCAAGACTAAGAGCCGTTGATTTGCCCTATTGCAACCGATCGCCCCTTCGCGAACTCGAAACGAAACGAAAACAACAAAAATATCATCCCATGCAATCTCATCGCCGTTGCACCACTTTATCTCTCGAATCTCCATCCTCCGAAACCGAAACCTTGCTGACCTTTGCGCCCTCGACACTCCTCATGCGACACTCCGTTCTCCGATCTCCGATGGACCCTTGCGACACTCCAAAAGCAACATTGTAGAAAAAAAAAATACCCCGGGATATGGTTGCCAAGCGCCTAGTTGTACATATTAGCATAGCGATTTTGATGTCATATAACTTTTTTATTTACTCGCTACAAACAGAAATCAATCAGAGTCAATGACAATGACCTCCCGTTCTACATTCCGGGGCGTGGGCCCGGTTGTATCAAGGCTGGCGGGGAGCTTCTCTTGAAGGAAGCCCCGAATAGCGACCAAGGGTATACCGTGGCGCATGGCTGTTTGATCATCCCATGACGAATGCAATCCCACCAAAGCTCCGGAGATACTTAGCAGAGGTGCACCTGAGTGGCCCCAGTAAGTCCACGCATTGTGCTGCAAGCTCCCAATCTCCGAGTTGTCCTGAGGGTCCACGCCCGGCACAAGCCCGCATAGCGAGCCCTCCGATATCTCAAACAAGTTATACGTATTCTTGCGCGGTGTATCGGATTCGAGATCGTCTGCGCCTGGTTGACCGATACAAAATATCGGAGATCTGGGAGATTGCGATAGAGCGAGAGACACGGAGCTGAATATCGGGCTGCTTCCAATCGGTATCGGTATTGATTGATCTATACCTTCGACAGAAACTATCTTAGCCAGCGCAAGATCACGACGAGCGTCCCATTCTCGACACTCCACTTCAACTGCCACGCCAGTATAATACAGAAGCCATTTCCGGCGTCCTGCCTGCCACTCCTGGACTGTTTCGCCGAAGCAGTGCGAGCATGTCAGGATCCAGCCTTCTGCATCCACGCACACGGCAGTACCTGCCTCGTAGTGAGCGAAAATTAACGTTGACGCGAGGGCCTTCACAGCAGGAAGACCCTGGCCACGGGCATTTCGCTCAATCTGCGCTGCGCATTCTCGGAGTCGACGCTGCTTCTTGCGGAAAAGCTGAAGGTCTTCGCCGCGTAGAGTAGGCTTATCGAGGATTGTTATGGGTTCGCGCGGGGGTGGCGCGGGGACGAAGCGGAGGGGTTCTAGTTCTTGATTATTCTGCTTAGCTGTATCGACTTTGACAGGGGCTTTAGTAGGAGCTTTGGCTCTTGAGCGGAGTTGTGGCATCTCTCTGGCCAGACCCTGTTATATTCTGCTGCATTGCAGGATGGCGTCAAGTTTAGAATGTCAGCCATGTTTGGTCACGTGATGATATCCTACTATTGAGGCTAATAGTCGCGTGGATAATAAAGCGCCAATTCAACCGGTGATAATCCAAAGCACGGACTTGAAATTTTCAAATTCCTCGACGCGTTAATACAGCGCTTGCGAGAATTCTGACCGTGAATGTGGTTGTAGAACATTTGAAGTCTGCGCGGGTATACTTTGAGCGGCATCCATGGCAGGTGGATGATAACGACTTTTTCCCAGGTTGACGCTTTTCATCATTGTGATGACACTTATTCAGACTCTGACAATATACACCTGCCCAGGAGGGCAGTATCGACGGCTTGATGCAAAGAACCTGAATAGGACTCATTCTGAAACCGATCTGAGCCTAAAAAAATCTCTCATCGTCATAAAAGCACGTCGTTATGCTGTACCAAGATGCAGGCCCACCAGCAGTGATGATTATTCTCACGGTCGCAAATCTCAAAGACTTCCATTTACATTTCCCTACAGGCCCGAATAATTTTATCGTGTTGTTGCCTGTTGTTTATTGCTAATTAATAGGATGTTACGTAGTCTAAGTGCCGCGTGGCTACGGAGTAATCGTGGCCACGTTACGGGGTAAGTACTTTGCACTCTGCCCCACGAGATGGCAGGAAGGGCTAGGGTGTTCTATTGACCACTCCATACAAGGGACGGCCTATCAATTACTCAATAACTCCACCTGCACGGCTGGAGCCTCGTCAACGGAGATGAACTCGAGGGTTGTTGGGAAAAAAACTATTCCGGGAAGATCAGCAGCTCTCAAACCACTAGTGGCCGATAATTCCTTCTCATTTTCAGGATAGGCAAAGAAAATTGACAATTTTGACGCGACAGGACGGAAACCTTCGAAAACTGTAATTGCTGATTGCTGCTGTCAGAGTCGCTGAGCAAGCCCATAGGCACAGCGCGTGGGGACAAGAGCCCAAACGAGGCCGCGAGAAGCCGATCGTGATTTCCAGACGTGTTCCACGGTTTTCCCTTTGTCGTCTTTGCCCTTTTCCCATTTTTCCAGCGCAGACTTTGCAATGACGTCGTGCCCAGGCTCTGCCGGCTGTGGCGCCGCCATCTAAACCACTCGGAAGTGAGGAAGTAAACCTTTGCTGCGCCATTACGCACAAAGTTAAGCGTTCGGTCTGCAGCCAGAGCGGCAAGTGCCCGAGGCTCCTGCAGGAGGAGATCCTATCAGAGTAGAATGTGGGAGACGATCAGGCATGAGGACGTCAGAGAGGGCCAACGTTGCAGGTCTCCAGGGCCCTCCGCATTTTCCCCGTCTCGTCCTTAGACGCCTTCCTTGTCTGGGAGTCTCCGGGGGGATTCAAGACTCACCGGGCCCCCCATCGGGTATACTTCGGGGTCGCCAGTCCGGAGAGCACGGAGAGAGACTGGGGTCGGAACGTCCGGAGAGACTTGGGGACCAGATTAGTGCCCCTGGGGTCTCCAGCTATTATACTCAGGTAGTAGCGAGGGTACTCGATATACGGCCTGCGATCATTTTCAAGATCTATAACTGCATCTTAATTCTTAAATGCATCCTTCATACTCATCCCGGCCCCGATATGCCCCCAGATCCCGAGCCAAGAGCCTTTCGGCGTCGCGAAGTCGGGTTGCCACAGCACTCATTTGGGTCCGATCGCCTACAGGATGCCGACTCGGCTATTCCTCTGACTGGTGAACCGCCCCCGACCCGCTAGTGGGAGACAGTTCCTCTCCTCCTCCATCTCTGGCCGGCTTCTGGCTGGCTCTTCTCGTCGGCCTGTGGATTTTAATCGGGGCCGTGCGAGTCGGCTTCGGCCGTTCTCCTGGTCGTCGCCAGCACAAGCAGGGCAGGTTGCATGGTCAGCGTGTGTCGCCTCTCCACACTCTCCACATGGAGACCCCCGGCGAATGACGATTTATTCGTTCTGGCAAATACAAAAAGGCCCTGTTTTCCTGTCCCCCCGGGGCCCCTTCAAGTTTGTTCTTCTTTCCCCATGGGTAATTGACCCTTTTTATTTTCATACTTCTTCTTCCTAGCTGCCCTGGTGGTGCTCCTTTTTGTATAAAATACCCCTGGAAAGACTGTTACATACTTCATATCTCTTCGCCACGCTTATAAACGCCATCATGGGTGTTGAATCAAGTGCTCAACATGGAGAGGATATCACCCCGGCCCCCGCGGTTGGTACAGATACCTCTGCCTCCAGCAGTCCTGCACAGAACCCTATCAAGGACACCGTGGATACCCCAATCCCTACCATCACGCTTCGGGCTCTCGTGATGGCCCTCTTCGTCTCTATGGGTGGTCTGTTGTTCGGATACGACACTGGTCAGATCTCTGGTTTCCAGGACATGGACAACTACCTGCAAAGATACGGTCAAAATATCAAGGGCGAATGGACCCTGACGGATAACCGCGCTGGTTTGATTGTCGGTATGCTCAGTATTGGTACTCTCGTGGGTGCCTTGCTTGGTGCTCCTCTTGCAGACAAGTTTGGCCGCAAGTGGTCTATCACCATCTGGAACATCGTGTTGATCATTGGTCTGGTGGTTCAAATCAGCTCTCCTAGCGGTGCCTGGTACCAAATGGTCGTCGGTCGTACCATCACCGGTCTTGGTGTTGGTGGTTGCTCGCTGCTGGTCCCTATGTACCAGGGTGAGTGTGCTCCTCGTCACGTTCGTGGTGCCATGATCAGTTGCTACCAGCTGTTCGTCACCCTCGGTATCTTCCTCGCCTACTGTATCAACTTGGGAACCAACACCATGGACGGAACTGGCCAATGGCGTATCACCCTTGGCTTGACCTTCCTGTTCTCTTTGATCTTGGGTGGTGGAATGATCTTCTTCCCCGAGAGCCCTCGCTTCGAGTACCGCCATGGCAAGATTGAAAGTGCCCAGCGCACCTTGGCCAAGCTTTACGGTATCCCTGAGAACCACACCCGTATCATCGAGGAGATGGGCGAGATCCGCGAGCAGCTCGAGGCTGAGTCCCAGTCCCAGAAGTGGCACGAGTTTGTCACTGCTCCTCGCATGTTCTACCGTGTCGCCCTCGGTATGGTCTTGCAGAGCTTGCAGCAGCTCACCGGTGCCAACTACTTCTTCTACTTCGTAAGCTCTTCTGCCTAACTGTCTCATCAATTGAAATTCTTTACTAACAAAACCTCAGGGAACCACCATCTTCAAGGGTGCTGGCATTTCCAACAGTTTCATCACTCAGTGTATCCTCGGTGCTGTCAACTTCGGTACTACCTTTGGCGGTCTCTACGTCGTCGAGAACTTCGGCCGTCGCAAGTCCCTCATCTTCGGTGCCATCTGGATGTTCATCATGTTCATGATTTTCTCCTCCATCGGCCACTTCCTCCTCGACGTCCAAACACCCACGAACACCCCCAACACCGGAAAGGGCATGATTGTCGTCGCTTGTCTCTTCATTACAGCATACGCCATGACCTGGGGTCCTATGATCTGGGCCATCTGCGCCGAGCTCTTCCCATCCAAGTACCGTGCCAAGGGTATGGCTCTGGCCACCGCATCCAACTGGCTGTGGAACTTCCTGATCAGTTACTTCACAACCAAGATTGCCAACAAGATTGACTTCGCGTACGGATACGTCTTTGCCGGCTGTCTCTTCGTTGCTATCTTCGTGGTCTTCTTCTTCGTTATCGAGGGTAAGGGCCGTACCCTTGAGGAGCTTGACTACATGTATGTCGCCAAGGTTACCCCATGGAAGAGCAGCAACTACCAGGTTCCTCATCGCTCTGACTGGACCCTTGACAACAACGATGGCGGTCCTAAGGAGAAGCCTATGGACCATGCTGAGAACGCATAGAGCACATATTGTGCGGTTGCTTTTTATTGTATATAGATTTCTTTGCTACGCGAAAATTGTGCATGAATCACGGGTGGTTCACTCTGACTTGGAGTATTGTCGCATTTTTGTTGATACCTGATGGGAATGGGATCATTGTTTTGAGACCACCATTTATTGATTGCATGAATAGACTTTTCATTTAATATGTATCTTTCTAGTAAACCGAAATGAAGCGACGTATGCATGTAAGCTTAGTTCCTTGAACTCTGTATGTCGCCTGAGCATTTCAAATGGTCACAACCACGCAGGTAGAAGTTCCATGCCCCGAAATGCATTGACTTGTGTAAAATCAAAGCTTAGATCTTGTCTCCTCCTGCTTGAATATAACTCTTCCTTCATCCGTTTCTTGTTCCTTCTTTCGCAGCACACGACGCAGGATCTTCCCACTCGCGCTTTTCGGAATCTCATCAACTAATTCCACCTCCGTAACCCATTTATGCCTTACTTTGTTTTCCTTCACATACTCGAGGATTTGACGCAGCAGTAAGAGAAGACCTTGTTTGTCCTTCCCACTGCTTACACCTGGCTTCAAGGTAACGTAGGCCTTTGGACGCTGCCCAGAGTAGTCATCTGGAATAGGGCCCACAGCAACATCCTCAACCATAGGGTGCCCGAGAAGGAGATCTTCGAGCTCCGCCGGGGCAACCGCAATCCCTTTGACTTTAATCATCTCCTTGATACGGTCGGTGATAGTAATAAAACCCTCTTGATCGATGAACCCGACATCGCCGGTATGCAACCACCCCTCAGAATCAAAAGTTTCGCGCGTAGCTTTCTCATTATTGAGATACCCCATGACAACCTGTGGCCCTCTAGCCAGAATCTCACCCGGCTGCCCATACCCAAGCTGAGCATTCGTATCAGGGTCGACGATTTTAACCTCCGTATTCGCAACAATAGTGCCGACGCGGTGTGCGTACTCGTACGTCGACTTTTCCAGCGGGTGTGCCGTGATACAGCTACAGGATTCTGTCATGCCATATCCTTGCTTGAAGCCAGTTTGAGGAAATCGACGCTGAAGCTCTTGGATAACTTCTGCAGAGAGAGGAGCTGCACCGGAAGAGAACTTTTGCACGTGCGAAAGATCGTACTCTTTGACGACGGGGTCTCGGAGGAGTCGAATTAGAATAGGTGGAACGAGAAGCATTTCCGTGATTTGATATTTGACGACTGTGTCTAGCATTGAGCGCATGGTGAATGCTGGCAGCATGTATACTTCTGCATTTCGAAGAACGGGGAGATGCATTTGATGCACTAGCCCGGTAACTATAGGCGAGACATTAGTTATTAAAGGTGAATGACTAGCAATTGCCTTCCACTTACTGTGGAAGAGGGGCAGGACAGCAAGGACCCTTGCGTGATCTTTGGGGGTAATCTGTTGGATTTGCAGACATTGAGCAATGACATTGTGGTGCGAAATCATGACCTAAAAAGATTCCGTCAGTTAGATCGAGTTATTGCAGAAAGAGTTATACTCACGGCTTTGGGAAGACCAGTGGTTCCACTACTGAAGCTGAGAAAGCCACACAAGTCTCTGTTGCTTTGTCCAGCACTGAATTTGTAGGAAGCAACTTGCTTATCGGCCCCCTTTGCCTTTCCAAATGCAACCAAATCGTGAATGGTGGTAAATCCATCTTGTTCACCTTCGAGAAGGATGATCCTATCCTTTGGAATTCCCGCATTCTCTGCCGCGGGAATTGCGACGGACAGAGACGATGCAGCGGTCATCAATACTTTTGCATCTGCCGTTCGCAAAGCATAAGTCATTTCCTCCACATTGTAAGCTGGAGAGGCACCGGATATTTTACCACCTATAATTAGGAGAATCATTAGCGGCGCCATTGAATAAGATTGAAGGAGAGCCCAGCTCATACCAACTCGAGTGGTCGCAAACATGGCCACCGGATACCAAACGGTATTATGACTGAAAAGCGCTACAGTATGCCCATGTTCAAGCTTGAACTTGTCGACGAGAGCTGTCGAGATGAACGTCGCGTATTCTTTGAACTGGTCATATCGAATCCGTTCTTTGGTGACAGCATTGGTGAATCCACCTAGGCTTGAGCCATCGTGTTGTGAAAGAGGCGAGGAAGAGGAGTCAAAGAGCCAATCCCACAGGGTAAGGTTCAATGGCACTGAAAGAAATAAGGATTAACTCTTCATACCCGACAAGTGTCATCTGTAGTTTGATTAATCACATACCAGAAATCTGCGGTTGAGTCGATGTGAAGATCATACTGTCTGCGAGTGTCGAATGATGAAGAGTAAAGAGCCGGCACAATCGAATTTATTCAAGCAAAGAGCGGGGTAGACAGGGCTGTCTACAGCGAAGATCGAGGCTTCTGTCTCCAATGGCGTTTGGACCTCGGCCCTGCACCGATGCTCGCAGTGTTGCTAGCAGTCTGGCTGTCCTACCTCTTCGGTTTCCCTGAGATTGACAATTAATGTCAAGTTATCAAATCCCTGAAATAACTCAAAGATTGCTGGAGATAATCCGCACTGGAACGAGCCCAAAGGGAGCAACCTGATACTTTGTGCCCATCGGTTGTGGATCGGAGATCGAGCCGTGGAGAGCGTGGGGCAGTAAATGCGGGGAAGCCGATGTGTCAAGTAGAAGGGGAAGAGAGTATCAACAAGAGGAAATCGAAGATATGGACAATTACTTCAGCAATCGTGATTGCGAGAATCCTTGGTGAGTTTTATCATATTTCATTCGCATGGACTAGTGTATTTTCATCAAAGGTTGACAACTAATTTCTCGCCACTGACTCCTCCACGCATGATGTCTAGGCCTTGCTTCAATCCTTCCAGTCTATCACCCACAATACGCACAGGAAGAGGAAGCTTATAATTGCCATCTCTGAGGAGGTCCTGCAAGGCCCTCATCACATTCTCGTGTCCTTGGATTTGGGCTAGGTCACGACTTCGGAACAGAATCGAATCAACACCGTCCGGCACTTTGATCTCTTCGTCTCCTGTCCAAACCTGCGCATATCGCTTCGGCCCCGCTTGATCAAAGACTTCAAATATGCTGGGCTGAGCACTTCCAGCTCCAACGACATCGATGATTGCATCTACACCACGAGATTCCTCTGTGGCTGATCTGATGTCGGCAATTAGAGAAGGAGAGTCCCTCGGAAAGGGTTGATCAACACCGAGTGTTCTCAAGTGGGTATGATGCTTTAATGAGCTCGTTGCGAGAATTTTGCATCTCGGAAGCGAAAGGCGCAAAAGCTGAATAGTGGCAGCGCCTAGAGCAGAGCTCCCGCCAAGAATGAGAGCGCTTGAGGGAGCGAAGCCGGTCATAGGACCATTCTGAATGAATGGCAAAGGAGATTTCACACCTACGCCGAGTGCCATGATCGCAGTGAGGTAGGATACTCTGTAAGAAATGAATGGTCAGCAAGACTAACAATGGCTTTGGGGTTGTCGGGAAACATACCCTAGACTTGCTGCGTTCTCAAATGACCATGAATCCGGGATCTTAGCCACGGAATCCTCTTTGACAGCAGCAAAGGTTTGATAAGAGGCACCTCGGTCGCCAGGGACAAATTGTGCAGCGACTCTGTCACCCGGGCTAAAGCCTTGAACAGCCTCGCCAACCCGATCCACCACACCCGCGCCGTCTAGACCAGGAACAAGAGGCCACGCAGTGATCCTATGACCCTGGTCAATCATCTTATAGTCTGCTGGGTTGACTGCGATTGATTTGACATGGATGAGGACCTCATTGGCTTCAAGAAGAGATGGTTTGGATGCAACTTGGGTAGTCAAGGACCCACCCAGCTCTCCGACGAGATATCTTGTGTTTTGTAGAGCCATGGCGATGTGATAAGCGACGCTAGAGGACAAGTTGAGGTTGTTCTAGTAGAATCGTGATATATGCTGCTTGTTCTGCCGCATTTAAGCATCGAGGGGGGCTGATCTCTCACGGATCTGCGTGTCGGGCATTGCCTAGTTGAGGGACACGGATTTAGGGCGTGGCGTATCGCCGTGGCGATCCACCACCAGATCCTTGGGCCCACCGCGAAGGAGTCTTATATCCAGATGCTTGTCGGACCTATCTCTTCTCGGGCCCGAAGAAGTCAAATGACGCGGACTGATAGCCCTGGTGTACAGATATTTACATCGCTGGCTTCATGAATGAGTTCATGTCTCCTTAACTCCGCGCCTCTGAAGAGCGGATCGGCCGAGGCACATCCGGGGACAACTAGCCCTGAGGTCAGTCAGGACTCGAATGCGAGAATGTATTCAAATGAATTAAGTTTTAGACAATACAACTGGGAATGTGATAAAGCGATGCGATGAAGAAGGGAGTTGGAGTTGGAAGGTGGAGCGATCGCTCCTGCCGCGGCATTTCGCATATCGCGCGCGGCGTTCCTTCCCCGGATTCGCGTTTTCGCGATCTTCTTCTTTCCTTCTCCTCCTTCCTCCTCCACACTTTATTGACTGGTCCAACATGTCCTTAAAACGCAGACGCGACGAAGAGCTTGATGCGCTCTTTGCTCAACGTGCAAAGGTATTACCCTAGCCACCTTTGCTCGTTCCTCAAATCTGGGGTTCAGCCGCCCCTTGAGGTTCCACTTTCGAGCGACAAGTACTCAATGCTAATATTCTGCCAATTGAAGAAAACCTGCTCAGCCTGGCAAACATCGCTGGATACAATTCCTGAGTCTTTCTCTTGTACCAACCGAAACCTCCCTCCCTATACAATCGACCGCAGCCAGATCAGCTCAACCGTTCGAGATCGCAAGGAGCACTGCGATGGCACCGGATTCTTCCAATCATCCAACATACACCTTCATGGAGACTTCCGAAATAAGTTCACAGTAGCTGTGACACAACTTCGGCGCCAGCATCCTTACGAGAGCATCTCTGAATGGCCTCAGGATGCATGCCACACTCCCCCCTCACAACTCAGCACGCCGGGTGCAGAAATGTCCAGTGACTGGCCGAGCTCAAGAGAATGGTCCGATAGCAATTTGATACAGGATGAGATGATGCTCGATGTCACCCGTGCCGGGCCCGAACCTACAGATCAGCTGGCGGGATCGCTAGCTCCTTTTGGTGGTTCTACCATGGGCCCCAGACAAAGCGAGGCAGATAATATGGAGATGGACAACTCCGGTTCGATATCCTCAGTTGAAACATACTCCAGACAGACCTTAGAGGACTTGATGAAGCAAGCCGCCTTGGTGATGCCTTACCAAAAGAAATCTGCGCTAGTTATGAGCTCATGCGCAACAGGCGAGAAATGTCGCTGCAGTATGTCTAGCGGGACTCCACATGATCATGCTATATGTGTTTGAAATATTTGTGCTATATGCTTGACCCAAACCATCGGGGCATTTTAATCCCCGCGCAGGCCAATGTGGCTTCACAATCCTGGATGAATTGCGAATCCATTAGCGCCTGGCTTTATTGTACAAGAAGGTGTTCCTTGCAAGGGATGACGATTACTCTGGAGAGATGGGCATCACGCAGCAGCGTTTTCTGTACTGATTGCACCAACCGTCTGGTCGTTGCAAATCCACTCGAATATTTAGGAGTTACGAAATGGGAGGGCGCATTGTGAAATAGGGTACACTGGTCTAATTAATGCATAATAATTCAAAGCCATCAGATATCGGACATTTACCCGACGCCATAGTCGCCCGACTGGGGCACACTCAAGCGATGGCTCAGCGATCGCGCGGGATTCACCATCCCTCACGCCATTCTTGCACCTCAACACATTTAGTCCGAGACTCACTTATAAATTGCTAGAAATGTCGGTGCTAATAGGGACAACTGACAACTTTAATTTCGCCGGAGCATTTGCCCAAAGCCATGTCTTTCGCCGACTCAAACCTTCCGAAGGTGGATCAAGCCAAGCTGGAGGAGATCCAGAAACGATACCGTGAAGAGGCAAACAAAAGGCTACGATCCGAAAGAAACTCCAAGTTCATCCAATTGAGCGAGGCTGAAGAGAGTCGCCTCGGCGCTCTTGTCGCAGATCCATGGGTGGACCACAATGCCTTGAATGCCCAGAAACCACCGATCGTGGAGAACGCTGTATATCAGCACTTTGTTCTTGGAGCTGGATTTGGAGGACTTCAATACGCCGTGCGACTGATAGAAGAAGGCGTCGCTAAAGCGAGCGACATCCGTCTTCTTGACGCAGCTGGTGGATTTGGTGGTACCTGGTACTGGAATCGCTTTCCCGGTCTTCATTGTGACCTGGAAGCCTCCATCTATCTCCCGTTGCTCGAAGAGACAGGGTACATTCCGTCGAAAAGATATGCCCCGGGGGAAGAGATTCGCGAACACGCAAACAGAATCGCAGCAAAATGGGACCTGACGGACAAGGCCTTGTTCCGCTCGGAAGCAGAGACATTCGAATGGGACGAGGGGCTCCAACTGTGGAAAATCGCCGTTATTCAAAACCGTGGACCTTCCGAAAGCCCAAACCATATTGTCTTCTATGCAAGATATGTCTATCTCGCAGCTGGTGTCTTGACTCGACCACAAGTCCCAGAGGTGCCAGGGTTACTCTCATTCCGCGGCCCCATTTTCCACACGGCGCGTTGGAATTATGCCGTCTCTGGGGGTTCGCCTAGTGATCAAACATTGACAGAATTGAAGGGGAAGCGAGTCGCCGTCGTGGGAACTGCAGCAACCTCGATTGGCGTGATTCCCGAGGTTGCCAAATATGCAGGCGAACTTTTCGTTGTCCAGCGAACGCCAGCGAACGTCAAGCCGCGTGATCAGCGTATTATTAATCCAAATGAGTTCAAGTCAAAGGTCGCTAAGACAAAAGGGTGGCAATGGGAGCGACAAACCAATTTTCACAAATTCCTGTCGAATTCTGCTGGGAACGATGAGAATTTGGTCGACGACGCATGGACACGAGCACCAGCGTACTCGGCAGTTATTGGATCGCCAAATTTTGGCATCGTGGACTCCGCGCCAGAAAGTCTTGCACGCCACATAGCCCATTTCCATGCACTTGACTACCCGACCATGGAAGCCACGAGAAATAGAGTGGCCACGTTGGTGAAGAATCTAGAAACAGCTGAAAAATTAAAGCCTTGGTATCCTTCATGGTGTAAAAGACCTACTTTCAGCGACACCTACCTGCAGTCCTTCAATCAGTCAAACGTTCATCTCCTTGATACCGAAGGACAGGGACTGGCAAAGGTTACCGAAACCGGGATTGTTATCGGCGATGAAGAATACGAAGTTGATATAATAATCTTTGGCACTGGCTATCGGCCCCCAAGTCATGGTCTCGGAAGCCCTGCAGTCCGAACTGGAACCAAGATATCGGGCCGAAATGGTCTCTCCTTCAATGATAAGTGGCTGGGTGACGGGCCTGCGACATTGCACGGATACCTCACAAATGGATTCCCTAACTTGTTCTTCTCCGGTACGAACCAGGCCACGGTCACTGGTAATAACGTCTATATGCTTGGCTTCATCGCACAGCACATCGTCTACATTATTGCGCAGGCCAAGAAACGAGTCGGGGAGGGAAAAGAACCTGTTATTGAAGTGACCAAAGAGGCTGAAGAAGCCCACACAAGTGAGGTACTCAAGCGAGCGGCTTACTTTGCGACGCTTGCTGGTTGTACACCGGGATACTTCAATGGCTATGGCGAAAATAGCAAGATCACGGATCCTAAAGAAACATCAAAACGCGCAAGAGGAAGTGTATGGGCCGAAGGATCACATTCATTTCTCGAGTATTTACGAAAGTGGCGGGACGAGGGCTCTCTGCAGGGTGTATCAGTCTTAGCTGCTGGTGAACAGAAGGCTAAGCTATAGGAGAGTAGCGCGCTTCCTTTCTGGATGTACCCCTGGAGTTCTCAAAGGCGGGCTAAACCATAGATGCGCAAGCGTGGAACATAGCTCCGCATGCCTCGGAGATTCACAGCTGCCGCTGAGTAATATCACGAGAAGCGAGGTTACCGATCTGACCAGTCAAAGATAAACTATCGTTAAATATCTAGAGTGTTGATTTATGCATACTTAGGCACTAGTGAAATGTCCAATCGTTTCAGCAACTTCGGACAGGCCTCTATCAAGGGACCGGTGGGTACTGTTACTGACCGTTCTAATCGACGTCGTAAGGAGACTAGCATCAGATACTGTCGTTTGATTCATTGAAAAACGTGCATAGCACCGAAGCATTGCGGAGTGGCCGAGCCTAGTCTACCTAAACGGGAAACTGGTCCCTGGCTTTTAGCCCGCTATTTCGGCCCCGGGCGATCGACGAACTTGCAAGCACTAACATGTTTCAGAAATCGAGTGCCGATCAATCTCAGGAGGACTTCGATACGACCTTATATCACTGTTTGAATAAGATATAAAGTGAAGTCTTGCATCCATTGTGTGGTCAAACAAGCTGACACCGGCCACATAGCTCGCAATGCATCTACTTCGCATAGCTCTTACGTGTTTTGCATCTCTCGCAACCATACCTCAGGTACTTGCGGCGAAATCATTTGCTGGTTCTAATCTTTACTATGCTGCTGGGCTGAGCTCTGATCAACAAGTGACCCTTTTGACCGGCCTTCAAAATGCCGGCGTGAAGGTGTTACGTGTTTGGCTTGACGGTAAAGAGAACATCAAGATATATTCTTCGTTGACTGATTGTTAATTCATTTACAGGGGAGGATAGCCCCCAAAAAGGCACAAACTTTAATGATTACCCTTCATTAGAATCCGACTCGCCTGGCTCGTGGAATGACACTGTCTTGAGCAATCTGGATGATCTAATGTTCAATGCGAACAAATACGGCATTAAGCTCCTTATCGCAATCCACAGTTATAACGCCCTGTCTGGCAACAACGACTACTATGGGAAGTGGTACGGAACTGGGAACTTCTATACTGACAATGATGCAATCCAAAACTTCAAGAATCGCATTGCACACGTTCTTGCGCATGTGAACCCGCACAACGGGAAGAGCTGGGCGCAGAGCACGGAGTACATATTTGCTTTCGAAGCCCAAAACGAGCCGATGCACGATCAGGTAAATTCAGTGTCTAACCTACCCAGACTGCATTCTCGAATCGACTTCTCATAAAATCACAGGGTAACCCGAGTGCTCTTACATCATGGCAATGTACTATGGGCCAGGCTATCAAGGATAACTTGAAAGGAGAGACCGGCATCCTTGTAACAACTGGCGGAGGTGCCTGGTTAGACAACTCCCTCCTAGACGCATACTTCAGCTGCAAGGCTCTTGATGTACTTGCAATTCACGCATATGGCACCGGTGACTTTGCGACGGACAAAATCAAGCCATACGTATCAAAGGCCCAAGCAAGCGGCCAGAAGTTGATCATGGAAGAATGGGGAGCCTGTTATTTTGATTCCGAAAATAACAGCTGTGAAAAGTCCTCCGCTCTTTCGTCAGAGACCCGGGACAGCAATATCAAGAAGTGGGCTGACAGCATCAGCGCTGCCGGCATTCCTTGGCTTTATTGGCAGATTCTGCCCAATGAAGATCCCCATGATGGCTGGGACTATGAAGTTGGTATTGGCAGTGCGAACTGGGATGCACTCAAGAGCGCTGCATCAGATGCTTCTTCGTACGAGGCCGCTTTCGACTTTTCCGACTTTTTGCTGTAGAGTGGATATTCCTGAAAACTTCAAAATCCACGATTACCAGCGGCAAAGCTCATTTTGCCCAATTTGAATCTCTGACATGGCAGTCTTTCCAAGATCATCTTGTCAACATGCGATCGCGAGGAAATTCTACAGCCATTATTGATAGACCGTCATTTTGTCTCACATGAGTAGTCTGTGCCTTGCTGGAGAGGAACTTGTTGGTAGCTCATAATTCATGAAAGCAGAGCCTTTCGCATAAATTTAAGATTGCATTCAGCTTGCTCTTTGTGTTGTTAGCGAGCGAAATGTTTGCTCACCCACATCGTCATACAACGAGTCAACCCATAATATAGAGCCAAGAAACATTTTCATGTCCTCCCAACTGTATAGCTCGCAAATATCAGCATGCATACGGAGGAGAGGGCATATCCATGCCAAGCTAGAGGGCTCGTGAGACATGGAAATTGCACTAATCATCAAGAGCCAAACCATCATTTGCGGCTCAACTGTATGGCTCGTGCATAATGATTCTAAGGACTTCCTGTAGGTTGACGTGAAACGGCTGTCTAACAGCTCAAATCTGTCCCACTGAAGGAATAGTGGGGACAGAAAAGCCAGGAGACCAAGACGCAACGCTTCCTCGAAGCTGCGCGGCTGATATCGTCGATGGAGAAGAGGATACATTATAGATACCATAGCGCGAAGAAAGTCTTTCTCAGCCAATCTTCTCCCTTCAACTTTCTTAGCATCGTTGATCCTGGTGCAAAGCTGTGAGGTAGTCGCCCATGAGGCATTCAATTCCGGACAGATTGATTTCCCAAGCCCATAGGGGTAGGAGTTGGAATTGAGGTTCCATAAAAAGGACCCTGGGATCCCATCATGCTTGAAGAGAATTGGCTTAAACCCTAAATCAATCGCCAAGCTTAAATCGCAACTGTTTGTTGGTAATGAGTTTGTGCCATGAGCTGAATGATGTGAAGTGCGCACTCACCGCAATACCTCGATGAGAAGTATCGTGTCATGGAATAGAGTATGAACGCCCCTCAGGCTGACAAGATGTAGTAAGCCGCTCCCGTGATGAATCGCCGACTCATAATTACCCGTCGCACATGCGTGCCCCCAGAAGGCCAGCACAGTCCTAATAGTTGAATGTGAGAATCTAATCAGGTCCTCTTCAGTCCTCAGCCTCTCTTGAAGGGCTTTTATAGCTTTTTCATAACATTTATAGCCACGGAGACGGGATTCGGAGTTTCGGGTCCTCCCTGCAAGCCCATCGAAGAAAGCTTGAGTGGTGAAGCACACTGCATTTAGATAGGCTGCATCAAAAAGCAGAGGCGTGAACCATGCTTGAGGCATCAAATCGCCTTTTTTCGATGAAGAGACAACACAATTATCAACTGTGTACATGATCTTTGGGAGCATGTTGGAGACTAATGGTTCCATTTGATCAATGTTGATATCCGAGTTTAGATGTCTGGTCTGTACCCACATTGGAGCGCATCTTCAATTGAACTTGGGTGCACCGAGTCGGCGAACTGGATTCCTGCAAATTTAGGGGATTGCAGCAACGAGGTACTCAAAGTTGGAGTACTATCGCTAATAGAACATGACTCGAAATTGAATTCCTCGCCCCTACAATCAGAACGTCGGATGTTCTTTCGGGGTTTCACTGTGTTTTTGCCCCGCATGACATGGCTTCTGATTGATTTTCTCGTTTTCAGGTCTGTACTTAGGTCATTCTGTGAGACAATGAAAAGCAGACCTGACATAGTTAATATCATGAGCCACAAGAGGGCATGTCCTCCGATGCCTATCGCTTACCAGGCTGGGTTTTTTGAGTCATTCTAGTAAGAAGATGGAACACAAGCCGTCCATAAAATTGGGTCCTTTCCGGGCCCTGGTCGTCTGTAGTCACAAAGATCGGCTTAATATGCTTAAATCCGACGCATTTGAACGGGTTATGGGAGGGCAAGTCCGATGGAGTCGCCATCGCGCGGAAGAAGAAGCAACGACGACCCACTCAATTGCGTTTTGCTAGACTGTCCAATCAGGTAGGGTTTGCCAAGACTTGAATTGTTTCCCTCATTAGGCCTAGTGCCATAGAAAACCAATAGTGTTCCGCGAAACGGTGGAGAACTGCCATAGTTATAGACAAGCAGCGCAGCATCTTCGGACAGAGCACATAAATATAAATACATCGAAGAGCGACCGTAGAGTTCTCGGATCTTCAACCTCATTAACTTTGAAAGCTATTAGTGCTATTCGAAAAATTTGAAATATGGCCTCTTCCAAGGATATGAGGCCCACCGCGCCCTTCTTTCCAAACATTTTCTTCAAGAACCAGTTTTGCAGCACACCGAAATGGCCCTCAAGCGAAACGAGCCTCGTGGGGAAGACTGCACTTATCACAGGCGCGAACCAGGGACTCGGCTTCGGAGCTTCACTTCAACTGCTCGGCCTAGGGCTCTCCCGCCTCATTATGGCGGTTCGTTCGCTGGAGAAGGGTGAGACCGCAGCTCAAACACTTCGCAATCAATTTCCCGAGGCAGATATCAATGTTTCCATAATCGATATGGCTTCCTATGAATCAATTCAGAAGTTTGTTAGCAATCTTGCCGCCCAAGGCCAGGTCGACATTGCTATCCTCAATGCTGGACTAAGAAAAACGAAATTCGACCTTGTACCGAGCACAGGCCACGAAGAGTCTATACAAGTCCATTATCTCTCGACAGTTTTGCTTTGTGTTCTTCTTCTTCCCATCATGAAGGCGAAGCCTGGTCATGAGGCTGGTCGTGTATCAATTGTCAGCTCGGGCCTTGCATTTGCGGCTAAGTTTCCCAATCGCATGGAGTCGCCACTGCTCCCCTCATTTGATCAGCAATCTGGGTTCGACTCCATGGATAGATACAATACATCGAAGCTTCTTGGTATGTTTTTCATCCAGAAACTGACCGAATACATTTCGGCGGACGATGTTGTGGTCAATCTTGTCGATCCAGGGTTCGTCAAAGGAACAGACCTCTCGCGTGGAGTTTCCGCAATAGCAATGACATTCATGAATTTATGGAAGAAGTTGGCTGCTCGTTCATTGAAAGTTGGGGCTTCAACCTACATCGATGCTGCAGTAATCAAAGGAAAGGAGTCTCATGGGTCCTACCTGATGAGTTGGGATATTAGTCCGTGAGTCAACTGTTTTATTCCATGCTTTTGAGCCTTTGCCAATAACAAATGTGAACATTTAGATTTGCGGATATCCTGTACAGTCCTGAAGCATCGGACATAGCTGAAAGATTGTGGAACGAAACTCTTTTCGAACTGCGTTTTGCGAATTTACAGAAAGTATTAGACAACATGTCAGCACCAAGCGTGGTTTGATTGAGATTTTTTTAGTAGATTTTGAATTTGAATCTTGGTCTGGAAAAGTCAGATTGGTTATGGAAGTCAAACAAACACTATCACGGATTTGCCGACACCCCCTTTCCCATCGAATACCACTTGACAAGCATTCCGCACTCCTTGCATATCTTTGAAATTCGTTTTGGAACCGATGATAGTTTTCAATTTTCCGGTTTCTACCCACTGTCGAATGGACTCCAGGTCGGCCGCATTTGGTTCCAAGAAGATAGATAAGTACTTGATATTATAGCGTGATGCACGAGTTACTCTTATTTTGTCCATCGCATTCAAGGCAATTCGAAGTGGAAATGGCACAATAGCTTTGTCGTTCTTATTTGGCGATTTTCGCATGATGCTAGAATTTTGCAGTACGTCCCCTGAGGTTAATATAGAAACTGTAACGATGGCTCCCTTGGGTCGCACTAGTGACAAATAATCCATGGCGCATCCAGTCGTG
Source organism: Tympanopsis confertula (assembly GCA_026745395.1). Taxonomy (NCBI): domain Eukaryota; kingdom Fungi; phylum Ascomycota; class Sordariomycetes; order Coronophorales; family Scortechiniaceae; genus Tympanopsis; species Tympanopsis confertula. The sequence goes on along the minus strand of JAOYNU010063877.1, from coordinate 43,205 downwards.
TCAAAAATGAAATCAACAGAATGCGGAGGAATCACAGCCTTGGGATCAACTTGCTTGTAGTCAATGACTAATGGGAGAGGTGTAAGTCATTGCCTTTTCATTGATATGATTTCGAGTTCACTTACTTTCGTCCACAACTCCCTCGCCCAGAAGCTCTGGTACTTGAGGGACTTTCTGTGTGGAGACCGTGGTGATCACTTTGCCAGCTTGAAACACATTCTTCGCGAGTTGGCATGCGAAGAGGCCGGTGCCGCCCACTGCTTTAACGTGAGCGAGGAATTTCCAAGGGCCGAAAACAGAAATACATACGACCTGCAGGTATAAACACTGTCTTGTTCTTGAGGTCGCCTTCATAGCCCCGAAGTGCCTGAAGTGCCGTCATAGCTGCCAAAGGAATCGAAGCCGCTTCTTCCATTGAAATATTATTCGGTTTTAAGGCAATGAAATCTTCCGTCAATCTTGCAAGCTCACTCCATGATCCGCGATGGCATTCTGGTAATCGTACGAAGACGCTATCACCGGCCTTGAATTTCGTCACTTCAGATCCGGTATCCAGAACCGTGCCGGCGCAGTCGTAGCCAATAATATATGGAAAGCTCCATTAAAAGCGTTAGATTTAGAGAGATCCCCAGAGCTTGAAGCTCTTACCTGTCTTTGAGGACTAATTTAGTTGCTCCCGAAGCCTTTTAACATCTATCGGATTGATACTCGCGGCATGAACCTTGATAAGCACGTCTGTGGTGCTTCCCACGGCCTACGAGGGAGCTTCGCCCAATTCATATTGGTCTGGCGTGGTATGACTTTGAGCTTGAATACAAAGCATTCTGGCGTAGGTCAAATTCGCAAGGATCCAAATTCCGAATCTGTCAATCTTTTGATACTATAGTTCGGAGATGGGGTTTTGAATAACCGAACACCGAACCCCTATCTGGCTCGGGAGTTTCAATTTGTCCGACGGAAGTGAGAGAAGCCGGCCGCCCCGCATATTTTAGATCAATAGTAATTTCAACTCGATCGGAAAATACGCCCCCTTAATCGCATCTCCTTCAAAGGCAGCTGGTAGAAACGCATTGATTTCGTAATTGAAGCACCATGCCATGGCATCGTTGATGAAATATTAACTCATTAGCCAAATGATGTCATCTCAACTGTCTTTGTATCGCCCCTTCAATGTGGATTGTGGATTGCCTGCGATTATCTTTTCTGGTAAATTGCCTGTAAAGCGGCAATTGATGTTACGTAGTACGGATGGCAATGTCAGTAGATATAAGGAGCTCCCATCGTAGGGTTTTGTTTTGGCTCTCCAATTCACTAGCTACTTGTTGTAGTTCTTGTCACTGTGAGCGAATGGGACTTGCATCTTGTCATTTGCTGCGCAGATGAGTGTCGGTTTCTGCGTTTAAATAGCTAAATAGCCATCGCTCACAGCTCAGCAGCCTTTGAGACCATGAACTCCACCAAGGGCTGTGAACTCACATGATCCAATTCCCGGCACTGTGGAGTTGATAGGATACAAAGTGAGATCTTCAAAGTCAATATCATAACAAGGGTGCTTTTCAGAGCAAGACACCGATGCAACATTGCTCGAGCTGGTGAAAATGTGGCCTGTAAAATTAACAAAGGAGATATCTGAAATACCCATCTTACTTGTGCCTGCATATGATCCATTGTCTCCATTATCTTGGGTGATTGCCGGTCCAGCATTTGCCCCTTGTATATGGAAGTTCGAAAATATCACATTCTTCACTCTTCCCCAGCCTCCTCCGCGTGGAAGACCGGCACTTTCATATGAATCCTGTGGTACTAGACCTCCCATCCAGGTTTTGATATATGCAGAGTTGTGCATGTCATCATTATACCGAATGATATTGACCTCATTGACTGTAATGTTCTCAACACTTGAGTCTTCGAGATATTGACCCAGGCTCCCTATAGCAATGCCATTGCCACCATGACAAGTAACATTCTGAATTTTTACATTGTATGATCGTGGTTTTATGGCAACACAGTCATCCCCACCTTGGTAAATTAAATTTTTAAGTTCGATGTCGTCCACATCCATCGTATCTTTAAGCCGTGTTAGTGACAAGTGGCTTTTATGATCACATCAGAACTTGCCGAAACCATCTGTATTTTGTACCCAATTTTCTCCATAGGGTGCATCAACCGCAGTAGCATTGACGTAGATATTGTTAAAGCGCATCCTTTTCCCATTCATTATGTTCAAACTCCACAGTTGCGGGTTTTTGATGTAGAAATTGTCGACGCTGACATCTGTCACATTCCAGAAAACAAATGGCATTGGTCTTCCAGGCTGGGTTGAGCCAGCTTCAGAACTATACCAGGCATTGCCACTTCCATCGATCCCGCCGGTTCCATATCCATTGATTGTGATGTTTCTTCCGGATATGATGAATCCGGCAGCGTGATTTTGAAATTTAACTGGATAGGAATTCTCTCGCCAGTATGAAATGTCATCGGAGTACTTCAAAAGGACCATTAGTATGAAATATTTCGTAGGTATCTGTATCATCCACACACCGTCCATCGTCCGCGCCATTCAATTTCTACATTATCAAGCACGACGTGCAACCTGGTTGCAATCCGATAGGATTGATTCTCAGGGAAAACAATTTTTCCATTCTTTCCGCAGTTTTGAGTAGCCTCCAGAATATTAGGAGTGTCGTCTTGTTGATCTCCGTTCGCTTTGACAACGCAAACCTTGGGCTCTGTACGAGTTGCTGCGGCGAGAAAATTTGAAAATAACAAGAGAACGTAGAACGTGAGACTCGACATGTTAAGATCTTTGTTTCCTGAATGCTCTTGCAGCTATCTTGGAATGTTTTGAACATGAATTCGTGCGCAGGAATCTTAAGCTGCTAATTATTTGGTGGTCGTTTGTTCTCGGCTGAAAATCAGCCGAACCGATAGGAAGGAAAGACCCGGCAAACCATAGCCGATTGCGGGGTAGAAATATGATCAGCGTGAACTCCATTGTAAACTTGATTTCACGGATCTTCCTTTGAGATCAGGAAAGACTGCGATTTCGCTCATACCCAATGGCTTTTCTTCCCCGGAATATGGAAATTTTCTGCGGGGGGTTGCTGCGTTGAATTATTTTCCCACGAACCATAACCATCCTTATGAGATCCCTTTGTATGTATTCAATCTTGCTCGGTTCAATTAACACGCGGGTAGCTGGGATGTCTTGAAAGTTACTTTGGAGAACTGCGCGAGAAGGTTTCGAAATCGGTTCGAGGGTCACGAATTAATAGATTTATTACCGATAATGAAGCACTATCCTGTGGCCATTGAAGATTCATTGAGTCAACCTCCTGTTAACTCTATATTGATTGATGGATCGACGCAGGTCTTAATGGTATTCCCTTGTTTTGTATCTCTACAAAGGTAACTGAGCTCATCTGTCGCTTTACACTGCACGGACCTTGCTTCTTCGACAGGGGTGCATATTTCTTGGTGATGATTTTCCCACCAATAAATATCGAGCGGCAGTTGTAAAATTCAACTTTCCGTTAATGTGAGTTCGCTAGCCTGTTGGTTTCGCGCTATTCAAGTCCGAGACTCGCTCTAATTCCACCGGGAATTTCATATAATTATTACCAGGGCGCTAACAATTATCTGGCTACCATCTTGATCAGTTCAGCTCTTGAGAATCCTATATCTATCTTAATTTTTAGTTGGAAACATGCCCCTCCAAGAATGGCATATAATACTTGTATGTTTCCTTGTGCTTTCTTTTCCTTCTGATGCACAAGAATGCTGGCGAAACATATCATGCTCGGGTCCAACAAGTGCTGCATTCAGTGGTGTTTGGGATGAAAGAATATATGCACCAGCGTCAAGGACAGTTCGACCTGTCTCAATTATCTCTGATAATTCAAATAAGAAGGAATTTCATCCCAACGCAACGAGTTTCCATGGTAATGGATCACTTGTGGTTTTCGATTTTGGAAAAGAAGTAGGTGGCATAGCCCACCTACGATATACCGCAACGGGCAGTGGTGCACTAGGGATTGCCTTTACTGAGGGAAAAGATTGGATTGGCGAATGGTCGGATTCATCGAGTGCCCTTTACCATGATGGAGCCCTGTATTCGAACTTTTCAACACCAGGAATTCACATATATTCTATGCCAGACGAATATCTCCGCGGCGGGTTTCGATATCTGACATTATTTCTTGTTACCAATGACTTTTCAACGGTGAACCTCGAAGATTTGAAAGTGGAGCTCTCATTCCAACCGACTTGGTCGAATCTTCGAGCATACCAGGGATACTTCTACTGCAGTGATGATATGCTGAATCGCATTTGGTATAGTGGAGCCTACACGATACAAACCAATGAAGTTCCCGTCCATACTGGCCGGGTCACAGAAGGAGTTTCTTCCGGTTGGTTGAATACTGGAACTTTGGGCCCTGGCGATACAATTATCGTTGATGGCGCTAAGCGAGATCGCGCGGTCTGGCCTGGCGATATGGGTATTGCCGTGCCGTCTGCTTTTGTCAGCCTGGGGGATCTCACTAGCGTGAAAAATGCGCTACAGATCATGTATGATACTCAGGTAAGTAAATTCTCTTTTCATTTGAGGCTGATTCCGATGATTGGTAAAAGGATCCAACGACAGGTGCCTTCGACGAGTCAGGGCCACCTCTCAGCCAGCAAGGCTCCGACACCTATCACATGTGGTCAATGGTCGGTACCTATAACTACATGTTGTACACAAATGATACCGAATTTCTCAAAAGAAATTGGAATGGATTTCTTCTTGCCATGGACTTTATCTACGGAAAGGTGACGTATCCCAGTGGCTTGCTAAATGTCACTGGAACTCGAGACTGGGCTCGGTGGCAACAAGGATACAACAATAGTGAAGCTCAAATGATGTGAGGATCACAGACACGAAGAGCTCTGCAATATTGCTAAACAATCTCAGACTGTACCACACATTAAAGACAGGAGCTATATTGGCATCATGGGCTGGCGACACTACCGGTCTCACAGACACCTGGCTTGCCAAAGCAGATGTTCTTAAAGAAGCTATCAACTTGTACTGCTGGGATGACTCATTTGGGGCTTTTAAAGACAACGCTACAGCTACTACAGTGTACCCACAAGACGCAAATAGCATGGCCATTCTCTTCGGCGTCGTGGATGCAAAGCGAGCAGCAATCATTTCCGACAGATTAACCAAAAATTGGACACCAATCGGAGCAGCCTCTCCCGAGCTACCAGGGAATGTAGTATCATTCATATCATCGTTTGAAATTCAGAGTCATTTCGTCGCTCAGGAGGGAGCACGGGCTTTGGATCTAATAAGACGAAGCTGGGGTTGGTATATCAATAACCCTAATGGTACAGAAAGCACAGTGATCGAAGGCTACCTAACGAATGGAACTTTCGGCTACAGAAGTAGTCGTGGGTACGGTTACGATGCGTCGTACGTCTCCCATGCACACGGATGGTCATCTGGGCCTACGTCAGCCTTGACCGAATATGTCGCAGGTCTCTCGGTGACCTCCAGGCTTGGTAAAACCTGGAATATCGCACCGCAATTTGCTGATCTCAAATTTGCCGAGGCGGGATTTGTGACGGCACTTGGAAAGTTTCATATCTCTTGGGAAAGAGAAAGAGAAACTTCAGGCAAATATGTACTCAAATTTTGCGTCCCAGATGCAACAAGTGGAACTATTACATTGCCTTTAGCCCATGCGTCTCACAGCCCATCCGTTACTCTGAATGGCAAAAAGATCAAAAAGGGTATCAAGTATCGCGAATCGAGTGCAATGCTCAATCTTCTTAGGGGTGGCTCTTACGTTATTCATGTCGATTAATTAATATGATAATGAAGAATGTACTCTTCACATTTTCTTTGAAGATGAGACACGTGGTGGGTTTATTGATATGACTGGCTACCGCAGGCTTATCGTAAATCTATGTGACTGCAGTATATCAAAATTTGATACTGAGAAGCGCATAGGATATATCCATACAGAGAGCTTAAAATTGTATCAAGCAAGTTCAGCCTCGATGATGCCCTTCTTGTAACCGTCTGGTAGCCAGAATTTGTTGATCTTCAGCCCAACGGACTGCAGAAGATCTGTCCATCTTCGACTCGTCCGCTCAACTCCAGGGCACCATACCATGACGACCATGTCAATTAGTGTCTCTTTGACCCCTGCTCCTTTATCTGGAACAATATAATCTTCGATCAGGAGCTTGGAATACCCTTTTTCCATAGCGGCTATGGTGTGTTTCAAGATTAACCTGCAGTTGTCATCGGACCAGTCATGCATAATGTGCTTGAAGTAGTATGCACGCGCACCTGTAATAGATTAGATATTGAAAGAATGGCTGACAGGCATGACTGACCTTTGACAGGCTGGGGACTGAAAAAATTATGCTTTACAGTCTGAATTTCCTTGTCGGGATTTTGAATATCTTCAATAACCGTTGGCAGATCTTCGAGAACGAGCCGTCCCGCTGTCGATGGAAATCGTTCCTTAAACCCAATGATATCATGGCCACGACCACCGCCACAATCGACAACCAAGGGCCCTTCACTGGATGCGCCATCAAGTATTTGCTTTTGAGCAGGAAACCAGTCAGCCCAGTGAGCGGCTTTGTCTCGGCCGCCCTCCATAAAGGTATTGAAACGGTCAAGCGCGTCTGGGTTCTTAGCGAGCCATTCCCAGCAAGTAGCATTTGCACCATAGGCATGTTGAAATGGACCATCCTTCGGGTCCCCGGGGTTCTTATAGCCAGAGCTCTGAAAGAAGGCTGGCGTCTTTTGAATGATGGGCAAAAAGTCCACAAAGCTAGAGTTAAGGGTGTTAGTTTGTTCAAGGACTTATAGTAGTAGACAGTTGGAGGATCTCGGGGAGCCTACAGAGAATCCATCGTTCCAATGGTCTTTCTCTCCGTCATCTGCCTCGATAGTTGAGTAGGTTCATATTGGCCAATGTCCAGCTCACTAGCAAAGCCATTGCACACAAGAACTCTCATGAGACGCTCTGTACAAAATTGGTTAACTCTTGAAGTTGGCTTCTGAGAGGATGTGCTTTACCTACCGACAAGCTGAGCATCGGCTCCCTTTTCCTCAGCTAAATCTTCACAAGTTGCAAAAGATGGCTTTTTTGACAAAAGAGTGAAGATACCCAGATCACTGGCTGTCTTAACGGCCATAAGGACAGCAGGCTTTCGATTGAACAATTAGCACTAGGTACAAAACCCAAAAGAACACCATCATACTGAAGCAAAGAGTTTGTAGATTGAATCTGCCGGTTTTTCAAGAGCCCTCACGAGTTTAACCGCATTATCGAGAGCCTCAAGCCTGGCGTTTTCGGTTTTGACGGCATTGTATGAATCAATCGAGGCTACAACATCCGAGGTCAACCCAGTGACGATGGAGAAATCATCAATCGTCATTCTGATTACAACCGCTCTGATAAACGATTCAGCAGTAGTCGTTTTGCAATTTTCTGTCAAGCAAACTGTGGGCTCTATTTATCGGCGCTGACCCACGATTCCCTCGTTTTCACGATATACAGGGAGCAATAAAGGCGGAGAAAGTATCGCGTGTGTGAGGTGTCAGTACTCTGGGAGCTTGTAATCTATCATGCATGATTGCCCAATCCACTTCTTCAATGTTGGCTGCATATTATTAGCGCGACCAAGGCCAGATCTGACGCTTTCCAGCATCAAGCAGATTAATGCGCTCTTGTGGAACCAGGCTGTACGTACTCCGTAAGCAATTATTACGCATATTATATGGCTCTGAAGGCTTTGTTCACACGATGCATGTGCGGATCCTGAATATGCAATAATAGGACGCCAGATCTCATTTTCCCTGGGAAGCGATCCGCGAGATCCAATAAGGGGGAGCGATCAGCAGAGCCCAAATATGATCGATCCACTTGGCTATCGAATACACGCATACGGGATACGTTCAGGAACATATTGTTCCGTAATCAGTGGCTGGCTGAGCCTGCACATGTCGCCATATGCCAAGGCGATCTGAGGGTCCAGCTTCGAGCTGGCACTCCACGAAGTCGCCTGCGCGACTCTGACCCCACAGATACAAAAGTACTGTACACGACAGACCCAGGCCCGCTAGTGTATGACAGCCCCAATACATGTACGCCGTGGGTACGAATCAATTTTCCCGATGATCTTGGCCCACGTCCAGCTTTGCCCGTTACACAGTCTCTGGTGGCCAATTGATAGATCCAATCCAGCCAGCTCTTCCGGCTATATTTCGGAGCTCGGCAATTCAATGCCTTTATGGCCATTATGTCCTTTCGAAACGGGAACTGGACTCAAGTGTCAACACGGTCGAGAGCAAACACGCGAATGAGTGTTTTGTTCCAATACGGCGGCGTGTTTTTCGCGGAATTATTAGTGGGGTGGAAATTACATCGGTCGGAGAGTGCTCGCGGGTTAATCCCTGAGGGAATAGCGGACACACCGGGTATCGTAATTCACAGTTCTATCCTACAGTCAACCAGTAAATTCATTGGCGCTTTGACTTCATTGCTCTACATATTGGGAAACTTGCCATCGATTTTCAGCCAAGGCCGATCGAGGAATTCTGATCGAATCAAGAGTTATTTAGTGCCAGTGAATGGTGCAGCCTCTAATCTTATTTAATTGTATTCCACAGGGCATGAGCGAAAGATATTGGTCGAGTTTGCTGAACCTTCTTTATGTCCAGGTAGTAGTTGCAAAATTAGACTTACATTTGCGAGAACTCAGTAGAAATACACATGTGAAAGAATGATGGATACCAGCGAAATGAAATCTCACACACAAATGAAATGAATGAGATAAAACATCAGGTATTGTCGAAAGATCAATGTACTAAGCCTGCGAGGCTTGGGACTGTTTCGCATGAGCTTTGGAACTCATGTCAGACAAATAAGAATGGCGCTTAGAACAGTCAAAGTCGTTGCAAGTGCTGCAAACGGTCAGTCATTGGTCTGCGATTCTTCAAAAGGGCTTTTACCTGGGATCAAACGGAAGGCCTCAATGTAACTGGACTGAACTATGGTTTGCAATCCTCTAGGTAGATTTCGTATCGTATCATAATTTTCGAGAATTTTCTGGATGATCTATAGATGCCACAAGCGAGTTAGAGATAATCCCAAGGATCAACGCAGGAAAAGTTACCTTCTTATTCACGGGCGATGAGGCATCGGCCAAATTGACCTCAAGTCGATTGCCAAAAAGCTTTTGCAGAGCCGCAGCGCTGCCGCTTGTGCCCACTATCTGACCGATTTGCTGCGACAGGAAATAGATCGCAGTAGAATTTGCTATTCTATCAGAAGACCATATGGTCAACGCGAGGAACTGCGCGGAGAGCAAAATTCCACCTCCTACTGCCCAGGGAAAGCCATAAAATACTTCGATGCCGTTGATGCCGTCTATCCAACGTACAGTCATGACTATCAATGATGCGACACATATACCAACCCCGATGACAGACAATTTGCGGTATTTCACAGCCCTGCAAGTGTTAGCGGCCGTGGTTACAATGATTGCCCTTTTTACTCACGATTTCAAAACTCTGCCCGCCACCATAGCACCGAATATTAAGCCTAGGGTTGACGGCCAGATTCGCAGAGCAATCTCTGAGCTTGTAAGGCTATCTATCTTCGCTAAATATGGAGAAAGATTGTTCATAATCTGTCGAGTATTAGTCTTAACTGGTTGCTGCAATGCAGTGATCTCAACGTACAGTGCTGACATTTCCATGGAACAGAAATTGTCCTAAGAAAATGTTTCGTAGGCCTGGTGCAGTGATGATAGAAAGGGGAATGATAGGCCGAGGCGTGACTGATTCGATGAATATCAGAATTATCAAAAATGCAGCCGAAGCCGTAAACAAGGCAGGCTTGTACTCGTCCAAAGCGGCGCTCCCATTTGTCGCTCCGAGAACAAATGCCGTTGCTGAGATGACGAAGGCTCCGAGCCCGAAATAGTCAAAGCTCCACAGGCTCATTTCACTCGATTGGCGAGCACTGTGACCCTGTGGAAGTTGCTTATATGCAAGAATCAAGCAGATAATACCGATAGGCGCCTGCCCGAGTAGAGCCCTGCGAGATCTTAAGCCAACGAAATTTGACGAGCGGATCAGGGATGATCGGTGTGTTGCTTACCATCTCCAGCCGATCTTGTCAGTAACAATTCCCCCCAGTGGCCCTCCGCACCCCTGACCAAAGATCTCCACGGCGACGACATAACTTCGTATAGACGCAATCTCCGAGACATCAAAAACCTCTGTAGTCGTCATCAGCCTCTTTTCTTCCGATGCCTCAGTGTGTTAGAGAGGGTAAAATACCGTTTATGAGAACGGACAACAAATCGGTCATTCCCGACCCTCCAATGCCTGCCAGAAACCGCCCAAATGCGAATGGCCATAATGAATCGACAACGCCACTGATATTGAACGTTAGGAAGAATACCAGGAGATTAAGGTCCCAAAGTGTCATTCAAAACTCACGATATGGCGCAGCCAACAGAGAACAAAACATAGGAGATAAGGAGAAAGTTTCGACTCCCGTAGATATCACTCAGAAAGCCGTACTATGATCAAATTTTGCTTATTAGCAGTTTGGTTATTGTGGGAGAGCGTGATGCCGAGAGTGATACCTACCACCGGTAATGCGACGCAGAAACCAAGATTATATGACACCAGCAACAGAGATGCATTGGAGGGGGAGTGGAGGGCTGACGCGATCTGATTCTGAGTTGTGAGGAGGATATATTTGTCGGCACTCGCGAGGAAAACACCTGGTGGAAGACGAAAGGTCAGTTGGGTTTAAAGTGTGCACAACACGACGCGAACGAGTACGTACCGACGAGTCCAGCCAGAAGTTTTGTAATACCCAGTGGCTTTGGTCTCTGTGACTCCGAGTCTTTCAACAGAGGGGATCGCTCATCCGGCATTTTGAATTGCGAAAATGAGGACCCTGAATAGTCTGCCAAAGGTGTGAAGGCCACGGGCTGATTCCACCAGACTGAGAGCCGGAGATAGGGTGAAGGAAATAGCAAACGGAGTCATGTCTCATGTCTGTAAATTTTGACTAATGGATAAGACAATCAAGATCGCCTGCAACCCATGCAGATGATTTGCACTACAGATTTCCCTTGCCTTACCCCTGTCAAGGTTCTCAGCTGAGTGCCCCACTTATTACCTCAAAAAAGGAAGTAGCATGAACACGATCGACGCTAAAGTCTGACTGGAAAAAGCAAAATCTACTATTTAAGAGGAACTATTGGTCTTCCGGTGGCCCGGGGATCGTGTCTACAGACCGCACATTTGCCGGTATCCAGTGGGGTCACGACAAGAATCATAACGCCACCACAGTACGTGAACAATCCTGTTTCTCAAAATTGCCATGTGCAGTAGTAGAACAAATATACCATGTACGGAGTAAAACCATTTGAAATCCGTGTTTCACGGGAAAGGAAGCATGATCCATGTCATTCATCCCAGAGCTCTGCATCACTAAACAGAGAGAGTGCAACGGAAACAATTTCAAACATTGCAAGAAGAATGAGTTTATCACTCAACAAGCACACTAGATACGCTCAGCTTATCTACAGGTATTTATTAGATGTAGCTTGTGAATACATTACGGAGCCGGCGCGGGAAGGCAAATCCCCAAAGATTCCGTCAGATTCAGGACATCAAATGCTTGTTTCTTTTCTCCTATCCGAGAGTCTAAACGATGATGATAGTAACCGAATTCAAAGTCGGAATGCACTTCCATATTTTTTTCCAGCATTCCTCCAAGGTTTTAACATGTTTCAGCCAGCCTTATTATGATCCTCTCGCAACCACTTCTCCATTGTCTCTTGCATCAAACCCTGGGTCAGAGCAACCTGTAACTATTAGTGAATGAAAGAATTCGGGTATAGGATTTAATTTCAAAGAGGACTCACCAGTTCCTCAGATTCTATTAGCGTGTCATGATCTGCGTCCTCCACAATACCCCATTCAACGTGATCGGATCCAACCATTTCGTCCCAGCCACCGGCATCAAATGATTCCCGGGGAAGTTGAAGCCAGTCATCGCTAAGTTTGAGTTTCCTCTCTGGTCCCTCTTTCTTCAGGACCTCCATAGCCTCAAGAACCATACCTGCCATCCTGTCATGATCGCCATGCCCGGCCCAAATAACATATATGCGAGGCCTAGTGGCATTTTCGGAGAGATCAAATGGACGAGGAGCATATCTCATTTTCGCATGGTAAGCGGCAACCCGATGCTTTTTCCGGAAAGCAGGAATTTCTACATCAGGTCTACCTTCGCGACGGATGGGAGGGAATACTCCCATCATTTCAAATAGCTCAACGGTCGCATCTGGGACCTCGGGAGGTGGCCGAGATAATGCTAAATCGAGCATGAATATTCCCAGAACTGTTTTTCCCTGCTCGTGTAGCTGATATGCCGTCTCATAAGCAGTTGCTGTTCCCATTGACCAGCCACAGAGAATGTATGGCCCATCAGGGTCAATTTGCCGAATTGTCCTGGCATAGATTGCAGCAGTTTCTTCGATGGTCCAAGAAAATTCTAACTTTGTCATTAAAAACGGAGAGCCGAAGCTATAGACTGCACATCCATTGGCAAACTCAGGTAAGGTCCTGAACACGAAGGCATTTCCAGACCCTGGAGGGCAGAGAAAGAGGGATGGAACGCCAGGCTTGGGACTTCCTTGTAGCAAGACTGAAAAACACACATCAGTAGGCGCATCCTCCATGACGGGTGTGAAATTGGCGAAATCATCAAGATCGGGAATCGAGCTGATCTGTTCGCAGACGGCGCCAACACTTGCTTGTGTGAAAAACACGGAAGACGGCAATGACACGCCTGTCTCAGTATGGACTCGTTTCAAAATTGCAATTGACAGAATTGAATCGATTCCCAGCTCAATCATTCTCTTCGACATGTCTATCGAAAGCCTTTTCTCTTTTTCGATGGCCGAACACAACGACTGCATAACTTGAGAGCCTGAAATAGGACCTTCGATACGTTGAACATCTATTGCACTTTCCTTCTCACGATATTCCCTGACAAAGTCTTCCAGTTTGGTTTTCTGCACTTTGCCCGCCATGGTTCTTGGGTAAGATTCATGCCCCAGCGTCTGTACTGATATGACATCCGCCGGAACATACAACTCCCCCATCTGAGCCAAAACAGTATCCTTGATTTTATTCGCAGTAGCCTGATCAACCTCTGATTTCACAACGACGACAGGAACCTCGCCGGCAAATTGATCTGGCGCGCGTACAACTTGGGGTTCAAGGTAGTTGATCTCTGGAGTCTGGCCGAGAATTGCTTCGATGGCTGATGGTTCTATGTTCTCGCCTCCACGAATGATGGTGTCTTTATACCTACCAATTAGGTAAAGCCGATCATCAGTGCCGATGAACGCTTTATCGCCTGTGCGGAACCAAGGTCTTCCATCATCGCCGTCATAGAAATTGCCGTCCATTCCTCCAACATAACCATCGATCAAACTTGGTCCAGTGAAGTGCATCTCTCCAGCCTCTCCAGTCTTAACTGGCACTTTGCTGTCCTTTGCGTAGATTCTGACGGTCATTCCAGGTAATGGTGTACCGATAGAAACATCTCTATCCTTGATCATATCACTGGCTTGGCTCAAGACACCAGAGGAAACCAGAACGCCCTCCGTCATACCGTAGAGATTCTCGATACCTGACGCACCCAAAATCTCCAACCCGATTTTGAGGACCTCTTCGGTCGGGGAGGAACCACCCATTACAATTCGCTTAAGAGAATGCAATTTGTCTGATGGGAGAGATGTATTGCTCAGTGCATGAAGCATTGTCGGCACCAATCCGGCGTGGCTTACTTGCTCTCCTCTAATGGCGTTTACCACAGCCTCTGGCTCAAATCTCGGCCCTGGAAGCACAACCGTTGCTGCATTAAGAAATCCAGACATTATGCAAAGCCAACCGAACCCATGATTATTTGGTAATGTAAACAATACTCGATCCCCAGGAAGCATAGGAACATGGCTTTGGCGCCAACTCAATGCGGCCGCAAAGCCATAAGCCGAGGGCATAATGCAGCCTTTTGGCAGCGAGGTGGTTCCACTGGTGAAGAAAATGGTCTGGTCGGGAGAATCAGAATCGTGCTCTTTGCACAAGCTCTGTTCAGATCCCGCGGCTGGATCTTGCATCAGGTCCCCAAAGGGGGTCCACCCATCCACCTCGCCTTCAACCAATATTTTAACACAGTTCAATTCTTCTGTAAACAACTCAACGCGTTCACAAAGATCGGAGCTCCCCACGATGACACCCAAGAGCGACCCTTGAGCACCTTTCATCGCGGTCTGTAGCATATGCCGCATCTCTCTAGCGTTTGCAAGACCCTTGGGATTGATCGGGACGTAGGCGCAACCCATTTGATATGCAGCCCAAGTAGAAACAACATACTCAGCCGTGTTGGGCATAAATATGACCAAGGGATCGCCTTTCTTCAAACCCAGAAGCTTTAAGCTCGCAACAAGTCGCTGTATGGCACGGTCGAGGCTCCGGTATGTCCATCGTAGATATCCCGCTTCATTTTTAGGCGTTCCAATGGCTCGACTGGGGATTCCGTAGAGTGTGGAGGCTTGATGAGTGCTGACAAGCGCTATAGAATCTGGATATTTCACAACATTTTGATGAAAAACCTCACATAGGCTCTTATCCGCGTCTGGTAAGGGAGGCCCTTGTAGTTCACTCGGTGGCATCATCGCGCAAGGTCTTTCTTCGTGAAATTGAGTCTTGTCAGGTTTTCTTTGCTAGGAAGATCTAGCAGAGCGATTGAAGCAATTGCAGTAAATTTCCCCTCGCGGGCAAGATGGATAAGAAATAAATACGAGGCGTATCAATGCATGCACAATGCAGGCTACATGTCTAACAGGTAGCTGGGCCCTGCTTAACTGTCTCCATACATACACATCTAACGATCCTAAATTACAGATACGCGCTCGGGGCTGGGCTTGGCTCCCCGAAAATAACCATTCCCTGAGTTATTGAAATGACACAGTTTTTCCTCATCGATTAGCGCCCCACTTCCCGTCCGCTAAATCCGTATGACTGGGGCTGATCCGGATCTGAGTTGAAAACAAGTGGAATAATCGCCCCCTAGGGTATGACTTGAAATCATGCCGCTGGTAACATGTTTTGCCAGATGCCGTTTTTGATAATCTCGAATTCTTGATTTTTTATCGCTGAACATGCAGACCTTATGTCAGGATCGGCATGTCGCGTTTCTGACGGGATACAGGTTTTGAAAGCCTACAAGTTCGAGGACATATCACAATTTGGCCGTGATCTCACAAGACCGTATCGAAGCCTTGATTGGTAACGTACGCCGAGGTTTTACAGCTTCATAAACAAAGGACCAAAGATATTGAATTGATGTCATTAGCCCAGATCTTACGAGTCGTTACTTTTCCCCTCTCGAATCCACTCGGGGTCGATCTACAAATTACGTACCATGATCTCTTTGTTCCATTACGTGGTATTACCCTGCAATCCACATTACAATACGAACCACGTCGAAGTGGTGATCTGGGTAAAGGGATTGTTGAAACACCTTGCATGCGTCTACTCGGCGATTTTTCCTCTTATTGCTTTTCTCCACAGAACGTAAGCTTCTGTGGCCTAGAATATACATACCCCTCATTTGGGCCACACGGTGCAATATGTTGCATCAAGTATTGCCCACATGGGATGGGCAATGTACATGATCTTGGGTACGTAATGCCCCCAGGTCATTGCCTGGAGAAACTAGACGTGTCAGATTCCAATAGGATTATTCATAGTGTATGCAACTCAATGTCTGATGACCCCTTCGCGTGCATGGAACTTAGAGAGTGATTTGATATGCTAGCTGTCTCCATTTTTACTTCAGTTGCTTTCATTCACCACTCGCAACACAGGCCATTTGACTACAACCTAGCTCATAATGTCTCAAACATTGACTTCCACTCAATCGAAGAGCACGGTCATTGTGGGAGATCAGTCTTTGGATGTCGCCTATCTCGATGTGATCAACTTCGAAAAGCTTGTTGCAAATGACCAAGCCGAAACAGCTAAGCTTCTGAAAGCTGGAGAGACCGAGGGGTTCTTCTATGTGAATTTTGACAACGAATTATCGCAGAAGATCTCACGATATCTCAAGGCATGTTACCAGAACTCACATGAGTACTTCTCTAAGCCTCACGATGAGAAAATGAAGGACTTTAGAGATGGTGTTGACAATGGGTATGTTCGGAGCAGACTGAAGGATGACGTCTCAATGGGCAAGTGCTAAAGCATCAACAGCTACAAGCGGGCGGGTATCGAATCGTTCGAGGTATGCTAAACCGATGAGTTTCCAATATGCGTTTCTTATAAGACCTAGATTCCTCGAAATGGACAAGACAGCTTCCCTTTGCCAAGTCCCTTTGCGAATGACCCCGAGACGACACTTGACCTTGCCAACATCTGCGACCTCATTGTGCGTACGATTTTTCAGAGGATTTCTCAAAGCATTGGCCTAGAGGAACACTCGGCCCTTGAAGAAGCACATCGTCCCGACGGTCAAAGCGACTCGGGAATCAAGTTCGTCTCGGGCCCAACAAAAGAATTTGTCTCCGATGCACCTGATACTACCCATACCGATGGCGGATCAATTACTTTGCTCTGGTGCGAGAAATGGGCCAGCCAGATGCAGACCAAAGAGACGAAAGAGTGGCTGTGGATAGATCCTAAGCCTGATTGCGTTTTGGTCAATTTTGCAAATTATCTACAAAGTAAAACGGACGGCCGCTTGCACTCTCCAGTGCATCGAGTGTTCCAGCCATCTGATGGCCTGGAAGACCGATACTTTGTTTCCTACTTTATGAGACCGAACCACTGAGCAAAGAAAAGGTATGAGAAGCCTTTATGAGAATTTAGAGTATGGTGCAATTTTTGACTACATTCTTTTAAGCCCTGTAATTCCCCAAGTATTCCAATTACTGGGTGAAATATTAGTTTATTGCTCATTGGGGCTTTCTCAATTGTTTCCAAATAATATTAGTATCTTTGACGGCTCCACAGATCACTTGGAGCCCAGGAAACCCTCGCTCCCAAAGAACAGAGAGCCCAGATGAAGCTAGGAGAGACTTCGTGTCCACACTTGTATGACATTTAGGAGAGCTTCTAGTCAACGGAACGCTACTGCATAGACACTCATCAATAGAAATTTTCTCACAATGAATAAGTAAGACTTCCTCTACGCGTATTGAAGTGGCTTTAAGAAGAAGAGAAAGCTCCGATAGATTATCACCAAATTGGAGGTGTAACTTGAAAGAAGTCTTGTGTTGACGTTTTCGAGGGTAATGCGCCACATCCTAGCCTCGGAACCTGCGGGGCCTATGACTTCAGTCGCACACTATTAATTGAATCAAAAGCAAGTGTATGCGCAAATTGCATCATCGTATGACAGTATTATTTCCCGTATTGGTGAGATCCATAATCCGAGCTGTACCACAGACCGCCAATTCTCAAGGCACCCGGAGCTGCAAGATCTCAGCCAGCCACCCGAGGATTGTTTGGAAACTTCGAAAACCACGGTAATCGGGTGTTACTGTATGAAATTTCACTGATAATATGCTCATTTGGTGGGAAACGGTTGAAATTCTGAAGTTGGGAAATTAAGCTTAAAAGATTATCCTTGAGGCCTGCGAGAAAACCAAGTACTTGTTACGAGGCTGTAACATTAACCTTTGGGATTTTATCTCCCAAATATTGAGAGTTTTCGGGGACAAACTTGAACCTGCAGACTGCATTACCGTGTGTTACCATGTGCATTATGGCAATAACCCTGCATGAATACCATTCAAGTTATGAAGCTATGCAAGCCAGCGGAGACCAACACCTACAGCATGCAAGGCAGAGTAGTGATCGTGTTCTATTTTCCAACCCATGAGGTGGCTTTCCCATATTTTCTAGCTAATTCATACGATTATGTACCAATTGCTCAATATTGTACCTGAAAAGTGTAATCTGCGCCATGAAAAAAAAAGTCAAAAAAAAAAGAAAAGAAACAGACGGATTACACGAAATCTTCAAGACAGACCGACTATGCGATTGTCTGTAGCTGATACCTATAGCTCTCCAGCTTTCTTTCTTGGTGACTACCTGTGCAACACCTGTAATTGTCGAGCTCTCTGGGGTACTTCAACAAACCCTGTTTAGAGAGAAAACAGCTTTATTCAGAACTTTCTCGTACATTGCGCCCACATTCCATAATGTCTGCTGGATTTGATGCACTCATTGATAATCAACACCTCGCATTTTCTGGTGCTCTTGCCCTCATATGCGCTTCAATCGGTCTTTTCCTATACTTCCGACGTTTTGAGTTCAAACGAAATCCCAAAACTCCCAATGGAACGTTTTTACGGGGTGCCGGAAAGCTCAAAGAGCTCTTGCCATCCGTCATGGCGAGTTCAGAGTGGACTTCTACACGAGAGCTAGAATTCTACAAAGAGCTCTATTTCAAACTTCAAAACTTGGAAGAGCATTATGAGATAATGCCCATAGCACGACAGGTCTTCTTTGCTCTCCTTTCACAGGCGGCCGAGGACTGCGTCAAGAATCGCCTCACCAATATACTATCCATTGAGCGCTTCGACAAGAAAAAGCTCGCTGAGTTTCTTCAAAATCACCAAGACAAAATATCTACGCAGTATCATGAATACATTTGTCGACGTCAGCTCGGCGGCGACCGCGAATTGCTACGCGATCGGCAAGCGGCGGGGGACTGGCTGAGAGAAATTGCACCATTGAAATTGGTTGACGGTGCTTGGTTAGGACATTTGAACAAAGTTACCATGCCTTTCCCCTTGAGAAAGATAATCAAGCATACATGGCAAGTCTTCACAGAGGAACTGGGGAATGGCAATCAAGACCAACATCACGTCAAGATCTTTGAGGACCTGTTAAAGGTGTTCATACCAAAGTTGCCCTCGCCAACCACAAAAGCTATTTTACACCCACGGCATGAACTCGGTAGTCTCAAATACTGGAGAGCTGCTGTAGCCCAGCTACTAGTGTCCCTCTTTCCACATGATTTCTTGCCGGAGATTTTGGGATATAACATGCACTTCGAAGCCTTGCAGCTCGACACTATGCAAGCAGCGAAGGAATTACCGGAAGTTGGTCTCGACGCATATTACTTCCTTCTCCACGTCTCAATCGATAATGGTCACTCGGGACACGCCGCAATGGCAATGGGAAGTGTCGCAGAATACATCGAGCACGTCGCCGCGACGGAGGGCCAAGCAGCAGCAGAAATATCCTGGAAGAGAGTACAAGCTGGATACATTTTCAGCGAATGGCAAGCTCAAAAAGGAAACCAAGAAACCAATATCCTCGGGTGGCTAAAGGATGGCTCTATGGAGATATTGGAATCAAAGGTTCTTGCAATATTTAGCTCCAAAATTCATGCCGCTCATCGACTACATTGTGGTAGTCGCGTGAAAATCGGAAAACGTTCACTGGCTGATTGGCTTGACCCCGCAGTATTTTTCGATCGAACATGGCAGCTTGAGTTCCTTCGATGCTTGAGCGTATCCAAACCTTGGGTATACCCAGGAGACTGTCAGAAGAGTAGGCTGGCTCAAGAGCTTCGTTGGGGAGGGAAAATGTACGGTGCATTCACAAAAAGCGAGTTAGAAACACTTGATCTCTGGATCAACAAGCTCGGTGACGACAAAACCCCTTCTTACTTCAAGTTTCTTGGCTCCGAGATCCCGTTCCAGTTGCAAAGCCACAGTTACCTGCTCCTCCAAAGCTCTGTTGATATCAACATCACTGTTGAAGATGAGAACAGCAACGTGCCAACATCCTTTAATATAGAGCCATTGGAACATCATGCAGAGATTATGCCAACAAGAGCCAACCTTCCTAGTCTACTACCACTCTGGTTTACTCAGTGCTGTCTTTTGGAATCAATTCTATACGCCCCGGGCAGAACGAGCGACAGGATCGGATGTGCTGTTGTGCGTTTTTTGCGAGCTCAGTCGGGCTTCGAGGCGGAAGACATGATTGTGACGGGCACAGATGAGCCACGCACGGAAGAGAATGATGGGATAGTCGATTTTGGTCTGGAAATGATACAAAAGGCTGCTCTCCCCGTGCCTCGTGACCTCGCCGGTGTTCTCTCTCGGTGGCCTTCTGACTTTGCCCAAACAATGCTCAAGCTCTCTTCTAGGCCTGTACGCAACTTTGGCCTTTTGTTGGGAGCGTCTATGGCGGCTCTCGAGCTACAGGAGGCGGTGTCAGAGTCTTTGAGCTCGGGCTTGCTCTCTGCAGATAGCTGTGGGCGACTTGCATCCCTTGTTCGCCGACAATACCAATGCTTGCAGGAGTGTCTTCAAGAAATTCCAGCGGATGATGCTCGTCGTGTGGACTTTGAGCGTGGGTATACTATGACAAAAGATGAAGTCAGGAGATGCTGCGGGCCAGCGGTGTGAGAAACGCTAATGTGTACGTGACTCAAAACAAAGTACTACATTATTTACAACAAAGAAGCAGCTTCACACGTTGCGTCCTTAGGAGCAAGAGAAATTTGAGTCATTATAATCTTGCTGGAGGCTGTCAATCCTTTTTCCTCTTTCTGTGTCATCCCTTGAGTTCGTGGACAACAGACGAAACCCGAGCACTGGTGTTTCTTTTATCAACTAGATGATCTTTCTTGTATTCTACGAGCTGCCCGACGCCATCTCTGATCATTTAAAAGATTTTTGGATCGATATCAAGTCACAATTCATCGAAACTTGTCGATGATAAAACAGTGCTTCCGTTCGCCATGACAAGTCCAGATATAATCTGAAAAGGTTCGTTAGTGGTTCCCAGTAATGTACATAAACTCGTTTTATAAAAACTCCCAAAATAACCTTCCTTTTCAAAATTGCCATATCCTTTGCATCCTTTGCATGTATCCTGGCATCTCGTTTGACACCTTGGTCAGATTGTGCTCTGAGTTCATACTGGTTTCTTTCCTCGAAGCAAAGATTCCCGCAACACAACAGTGCGGAGCCCCATTCTATTCTTGTCCTCGTGATCACGCATGGCGAATTAACCACCTTACCGATTTCTTGAGTGCGATGCTACCTCTTACTTCGCCGCATCGGTTGGCTTTGATATCGCATGCTGTGTGATATATACGGAAGCTGTAGATTCGTTTAACACCATGGATGGATGGAACAAGGTAACGTGGATGTGGCAATCTCGATGTCATCCAAAGCATGCTGCGCAGAAAAATTACGAGATGCTATCATGCGTTCGTAGTAGCAGAACCTCTAAGGTTTCCATCTATCTGTATATCGAGATGCAATTACAGGGGTTTCAAGCAGACTTGCATCATGGTGCACCTGACAGTATCGACCTGCTCATAATTTCTAGCACGGTCCGATCAAAAGCCCTGCTGCAAGGGGCAGGTTGGCTGTATCTAGAGATATGTGATGTTAGTCTAGCAGATCTCGCGCTATGCAGCACGTTTCAACATGCCAAAATGCGGCAGATGGATAAATTACCCCGGCAATTCTTCTTCAGCGGCCCGAGCGTGTTGTCAATTCCTGTACGACGCCCAACAAGCTTGATTTGTCCGGAAACAATGCTCGCTAAGACATGCTTGATCGCCACAGTTACTATTGAAATGCAGTGCACATGCATTCCATCGCTGGCCCGCTCCGGAAAAGCACGATTGCCCAGTAGCTCCACCCCGAAAAGCTGAGTCGGAGATGCTCGGAGAGTCCATGTGGTCCAGGCTTCCATATGAGCTATCCATCGAACAGCAGCTCGCTTGGCGTCGCCGAATATTGGATATCACGATGCAGTGCTCTTGAAAAGTAACGGATCTAGCCGATCTAGTGGATCGGAGCCCCATACTGTACCATCCAGCCAGCCCCTCAACACTCCATTTCCAAGCCACAGCTGCAGCAGAATTCGTCTCGAGCGTAATGACTGTAATGACAAAATTATGCACGTTAATGCATAACCGTACGTGCGCTGCAGATATCCCTGCAGCCCGATCTGCCTTACTTATCTCGCGCGAGAAAAGATCGGCATTCGGACCATCACAGCATATTGTACAGATCAGAAACCGGGGGAATTCGTCCCAAAGTCAAGCCTCTTACTTGCTTCGCGCTATTAGCTTACAATCGTGGGGGCACCTTTGGTCACAGACAACCATGAAGCATTTCCCAATTTTCTGCCCTGGGAAACAACACCTCGATCCCACAGCATTCTACTGAGCCTTCATCCTTCAAGATGCCTCCCAATCAGACTCGCGATCCATTGAAAATCAACATCATCGGCGCTGGTATAGCTGGTCTCTCATCAGCGTTAGCGCTCGCGCACGGAAACCTGGACTGTCAAATCCAGGTCTTGGAATCCAATGCCTTCCTCAGCGAGCTCGGCGCCGGACTACAGTTGTTTCCAAATAGCACTCGCGTCTTGCACAAATGGGGTTTGGGACCAGCTTTGGAGAAGGTCGCTTGCCAATCCGCGCGCTTGTCCGTCCGTCGCTGGGAAGACAACACTGAATTGTCCTTCAACATGAACAACCCTACTACCACATGGCTGTACGGCTGGCCACAGATGCAGCTTTATCGACCTGACCTGCAACGAATCCTTTTTGACCGTGTCAAAGAATTCGATAACGTGACGGTTCTCTTTGGCAAGTCAATTGTGTCGGTGGACCACGAGACCGGCACCGTCCACACAGGAGATGGCGAGGTATTCGAAGCAGACCTCACGGTCGCAGCGGATGGAATCTGGTCGAGAACTCGGCGAAGTCTGCCAGCATCGAAGGATGTTCTGCCTACTCCAAATCGCGAGCACCATTATCGTGCTGTCATTCCACGGGCGCGAATGATCTCCAACCCCGTAACAGCACCACTTATATCTTCCAAGGAGTCAAGAATGTGGGTGGGCCCTGACGCGTTCGTTTTGAGTTATCCAGTTGCCTCGGAGGAATTGTATAACCTGGTCATCGGCGTCCCTCGTCCGGATGAGGGGATTCCTGTCGGTTCGTGGAACTATGTTGCGAATGTTGAGACAATGCGTGACCTCGTATCAAACTGGTGCGCAGAGGTTCGGGAGTTGGCCTCCCTTGTTCCGCAGGGGGAGTGCCTTGCCTGGACCTTGGGAGAGGTTGGTCCTCTCAATAGCTACGTGAGCACATCTGGAAGAGTAGCACTTGTTGGAGACGCGGCGCATGCACTTCTGCCTCATGCCGCGCAAGGCGCTGGTATGGCGATTGAGGATGCGGCAAGCCTGGCGGAATTTATGGAATGTGTGAAATCTCAGAGTCATCTGAGCAGAGTCATCAACGCGTGGGGCAAGTTCAGACAGGCTCGAGTAGAGCATTTGCGTAGCATTAGCTCCGGAAACGCGAGTGACATGACTCTTCCTGATGGCGATGAACAGATTGCACGCGATACAAAATGGAAGACGATTCGGGACCTGCAGCTAGCGCAGCTGGCTGAGCTTGGGCCTGAGCAGATTAGAGAGAAGGTAATCAGAGAGAGACCAGCTCCTGACCCAACTTGTAAAAGTACTTTTGAGCCCGGGGGTAGAATGTGGATTAATGGTTTTGATATCAATGAGGAGAGTCGGAAGTTTAGGCTTCAACATGTATAGAGCAGATATCAGCTTAGAAGCAATGAGCGGGGATCTTTAGTTGGCTTTGAGACCCATAGAGAGGAACATGACTTCGAGACAATTAGAGGCAGCTCATACAGATACAATTTTTTCTAGGCTTTGAAAGGCGCAGAATAATTCTATCTGCTCACGTCCAAGGCAGAAGTAGGTGATGTACTGGCTAGTGAGAGCCCGAAATCTATTTGGTGTCCAGTTCTATTTAATAGTTATCTGACCATTGCTATCTATTAGACCCACTACTGATGTGACATCCTTTTGACACATCGATTTGAGCCTCACGGCTAACAAATATCGCAGGATGAGACTGTTCCCTCAATGATGACTTGCTGTTGCGCATCAGTACCCTCGGGCTTCCAGAACCCACTGAGTCGCATTCCAGCCTTCTTCAGCAAGATTTCCCACTCATTCTTGGTGCGTTCGCCTGCGGAGAAGGCAGTCATCATAGTCATATCCCCAATTGCAGCCATCCAGGGAATGTTTGTCTCTGGCATAGCCTTCTCGTGGATCAAAAGTAAAGAATCCGGACTCATTGCTTCACGAAGTCTCGTCAGGATCTCCACAGCTTGTTTGTCCGGCCAGTCGTGAAGAACAGTGCGAAGGTAATAGGCCTTGGCCCCCTTCACAGGCTGCTCATCAAAGAAGTTGTGTACTTGAGACTCAATCTCACCAGGAATATCTGCAGTCTCGGTGACATGTGACAAATCCTGTAGCACAAGTTTTCCGGGCAGTGTTGGATATCGCTCCCGGAATGCCTGTAGATCTTTCCCACGACCACCTCCCACGTCTACGAGAAGAACGTCGGAGGAACCCCGAACTTGAAGCTTCTCTTTTACTGGGAAGAAATCTAGCCAGCTCTTCTCGTCTCGACGGTAGGGCGACGCCATAACCGTATCAAATGCGTTTTGGTAATAAGGCTTTGACGACATGTAATCAAAGTATCCCCGCTTGGACCCAAGTACAAAATTAAATGGACAGTCCTCAATGTCATCCGGGTTCTTCCATCCCTTTTGTTCGAAGTATTCAGGGAGCTTGGCGACGAAAAGGAATAAGTGAGTACTAAATTTGTCAGTCTTATGTACTATACGTATGCCATGGCTTGGAAACACATACAAGAATATGACTGCGGATGACATCCAGCAGGATGAGGTATAGGCTTCTGTGAATTGAGTTGGCGCGAAAACGCCAGCTTCATGTTGTTTCAGAATCCCTAGCGGCACCAGTGCTTTCATGATCCGTCCTGTTCTTTGTTAACACTGGACCGAATCGCAGACATAGGCTCGGGAGAAAAATATACCAACTAGCTTAGAATCCGCATGCACGTCTTCGGACAACTGATCAACGTGTACGTTTCCACGCTCATCTTCAGAAGATCGTTTAGCAATTGCGTCGAAAAGCTTCAGATCTACAGCCAGGCGGACTGTGATAGCTTGATGGCACTGTTACCTCATTAGTCTGGTAAATACCCAAGGTACAATCACAGGAACTAGAGCTGACGGTATAAAGAAGTCTGAGTGTTTTGTCTAACGGGGATTCACATTGAGTCGTCAACCGTTGGCAAGCTTGAAAGAGCTGAGCTCGTTTCTGTGGGTCCGCGGCTTCAATGTTCCCAGAGGAAGCGAAAGAATTGATGGAGTCAGTCAACTGAGAAATGTCCATGGCCGAAGATGTGTAAGGTTTCAGGAAATTCACTGTCAATGAGGCAATTGGTATCACCGAGAGGGACGTAAATGCGATCGAAAAGACCAGATGAATAGTACTGAGGGGTAAGTTTTGCGGGGAGATAAATGCAACATATGTCAATTCCCCAGAACAGCAATCATATGCAATAACATGTTATGTGGAGATAAGCAAACAACCAGGAGATACTATGAGATTCCAATCAAATAATTCAATTTGTCTGCATATAGGCTAACTAAATGTACGAAGTACGGAGTACGTTGGCAGCCAAAAGTGATACCCCGCAGGATGGATATT
The DNA here is from genome assembly GCA_026745395.1 of Tympanopsis confertula. Classification (NCBI taxonomy): domain Eukaryota; kingdom Fungi; phylum Ascomycota; class Sordariomycetes; order Coronophorales; family Scortechiniaceae; genus Tympanopsis; species Tympanopsis confertula. The sequence continues at coordinate 17,497 of JAOYNU010063877.1, read as the reverse complement.
GCTTTTAGCCGTGTTTTTGTACCCCTGGGCTTAATATGACACAGCACAGCGCTAAAGCAGGCGGTAAATGGAGTTTCAAAACTGCGACTCGATTTGAGAAAAGATTTTCCCACTGCGTACACAACTCCCAGCTGAACTGTGGATCCCCGCCTCGTGCATTTGAAGCGCAGCTTGGTCAATTTACGTGTGCACAGCTAACCATACTATTGCAATATTACCGCCCATTCTTGAATTGGCTCGTGTTTTGTCGATTGAGTTTTTGGGCTGCAACTAAAATCTGCGAGGTGGTGGCGAGCGCGTCACGGTGCATGTTGATGTATTCAATCGAGCATATACGTATTGTTACGTATTTGTTTCGCAAATACCCAAAACGTAATTTAAATAACATCAGCATACGAGCAGCCGATCTGCTGTGTGATTCTGGAAGCCTAGCTCGCACAGTGGGAGGGACTCATTTTTTGGGGCTAATAATTCATTATTGTATCGATTGACGTTACAGCAATGAGCGACCCGGTCTGGGTTGATGCATGGGTGCGGTGAATACGGACACCGGTGGTTACTAAGAGGTTGTGTATTAAATTCTCGTGAAATGTAGCTGGCCCCAAGAATCTCGTCCTAAACAAGCAGCAGCGGCTTCGAGTGTCTTGTTGCCAACCAAAAAAGAGTTTGATTTGTTGCTGGGATTGCGTGGGAGCTTTTTTAAATCCATAGCTGCAAGCGCTAGTTTCAAAATGTCGGGCAAACTTGAAGCCGCAATGGCGAAAAGTTTCGATTCTACTATCAGCTCACCGTATATGTTCTACGGGCTTGTTCTTTTGATTTTTTGCTATTGGTGGAAATTGACAGAGCTCAAGAATCCTTCCGGACTGCCTGTTGTTGGCAGAAGATGGTATGAGCTAGGTTACTTGAAAGCCCGACAGCGGTTCCGAGATGATTGTGTCGGCCTTGTCAGATCTTGTTTGGAGAAGGTCAGTGATACGTCAAATCTCGATTCTCGATTTTTCTAAAGTTCAAGAAATATCGAACAGCATGGGGATGCTTTCTATCTCTACACCGATTCTTCCTACCGCTTGATTCTTTCCCCGAAGTATGTCGACATGCTCCGGAATGAGAAACGACTCGATTTCATCACAGCTCTGGCAGTTGTAAGAATTAAAAATATGACATATATACGATCTGAGCCACTGACAAAAAACAGAAGATGGACAATGGGGTGCATGGATTTGAGCCAATGGCATCGATGACAAGTAGTAAAAAGATACTACATGCTGTCACAAAGCATTCGCTCAATCGATACTTAGGTCGGTCTACATAGCCCCAGTCTAACCAAAAACTGAATTTTTACAGCACATATCAATCATATCAATGCTTACGCCTTCCTAAGGAACCTTCATTGAACCGATTAATGAAGAATCAAGCCATGCAGTTCGCCAGGTGTGGACGGACAATCCCGGTACGGCTTCGGGCAATCTATTTTTTTTTTTTTTGATTCGGGGGAGCTTACAATTAAATCAGAATTCCACGATGTCATGCTCAAGGAGTCCGTCTGGAAACTCTTCGCGCCAATAATGTCTAGAACCTTTATCGATGACAAAGACTTCTATCGCAACCCGGAATGGGTAACTGCGAGCTCTGAGTATGTTGAACTCTCAGCCGTGGCAGGATTTGAGATTCGAGGGTTCCCAAAATGGGCAAAGCCATTGGTTGCTCCCTTTTTTCCCAATTGCCGAAAGCTTCAGTCACTTTACAAGCATATCAACACTTTGTTGGAGCCCTTGAGAGAAAAGCTAGATGGCGCGGACCTGGAACCGGATCCTAAGAACCCATTGAACTTCCTATACCAAAAGGTCGGGGGTAGATTGGATGAGCTGGTTTCAACGGTGATTGCCCTCTGCTTAGTCTCATATGATGGAGGGGGAGAGCTTTTTACGCATGTTGTTCACTCGGTATTCCGAGATAACCAGCTTGTGAATGACCTCCGATCTGAGATCGTCAACGTGGTGGGGAAGGAGGGTTTCAACAAGAACACTTTGCAAAACTTGGTACTCATGGATAGCGTTCTGAAAGAGACTCAGCGTATACATCCAGAATCTGTCCGTGAGTGTTGCCTACCCGCCCTTGGGAGATTTTTATTGACTTTATATGACAGTCTTAATGCAACGGCTTTCACTAGAGGAAGTTGTACTACAAGATGGACTCGTCATACCCAAAGGAACTCCGATTATGGTCTCTGGTTGCCATATGATGGACGCATCCATCTGGCCTGATGGGGACAAATTCGATGGCTACCGATTTTATAATCTACGCCAAAAAGAAGGTTCTGCAGGAAGCCAAGCATCATACAATTTCACCTCGACGTCACCAGATCATTTTAGCTTTGGACATGGGTCACAAGCTTGCCCTGGCAGATTTTTCGCCTCATACATGCAGAAGATACTTTTGTGCCATCTTATAATGAAATATGATGTGAACATTGAGGTTCCAGAAGAGGGAGCTTCTTTTGAACGTGGAGCTACTCACGTCGCTCATCCTGGCTTGAAGGCCCGGGTCAGACGGAGAAAGGAGGAAGTCGTATTTTGAGCAATCTCGACGCAGAAAAACACTGAAGCAGTCTCCTAATCTGGAAGCTATTCCTTCAGAAATTTCTATGAAAATCAATCCTAATCCCACGCGATAGACTTCATTGGCGCGAGAGCAACAACCACGAATACAAAAATTTAAATCACTTACTTGAAAGCGTAGTATCGATGTCAGATTTCTGTAGAGAAGTCCTCATCCCGACCCCATCAATCATACCGTCGCTTGAGTTAGGCACCAGCGAACCATAATATAATAGTACGTACCGAAGTTCGAAACTGAAGTCAAAAATAATGCATAACCTATCGTGTCTTTTTGGTTCAATTACAACCTTCAAATGTTCCGGAGCACTGCTTGAAAAATTAGTAAATTTAGAGAAAGCAACATCGCTACTCGTAGTCCATTATTTCCATTCCTCTAAGAAAACAAAAGCTAATAACGCCGCATGGTTCATCCGTCGCAGCCAAAAATGAAGGGCTCCAGAGTGCCAAGAACTTCTTCTAGGTTGATATTGCCCGGCAAGACCCGGCGGAATGCATACTGCATTCTGTCTTTTCTTCCGGACGGGAATCCCACGTCCCGTTCCATCGGAAAGTATTACCCTTTTGACGTTCCACTTGACATTTGGATGGCTATAAATGAATCGAGGTCGTAGATTCTAAGTATTCTCACCAGCACGAAATTTCAACCCAACTTCACTTTCCAGCTCGCAAGCTATACAAATTCCTTCAAAATGGCGGGACGCAATACTATCAGCGTGACCCTAACAGAGCTGGGTAAGATGATTGACCATTCCCTACTACATCCTACCATGACAGACAAGGACATTCTCGCGGGTTTGAAAATCGCGAAGGAATACAATGTCGCCACGGCCTGCGTGAAGCCTTACCTGATTTCACTGGCTAAGGAAGAGCTTGCTGGAGCTGATGTCAAAGTTTGTCCAGTCATTGGATTCCCGCATGGCAATAGCACGACGGATATCAAGGTCCAGGAGGCCACCGCTGCTGCCAGCACTGGAGGGCAAGAGATCGACATGGTTGTGAACATCGGAAAAGTCCTCGGCGAAGACTGGGAATATGTTAGGAGGGAGATTCAACAGATCAACGATGCAGTTGTTCAGCATGGTGCGACTCTGAAAGTCATTTTCGAGAACGATTATCTACAGAATCGTCACATCATTCAGCTTTGCCAAATTTGTTCCGACATCAACGTCGCTTTCGTCAAAACTTCTACTGGCTATGGCTTTGTCAAACAGTCTGACGGATCATACAATTACAAAGGTGCCACCGTCGAGCATCTGAAGTTGATGCGAAAGCACTCCAGGCCAGAGGTGCAGATCAAGGCCGCAGGTGGTGTAAGAACTCTCGACGACCTACTCCATGTCATGTCTCTTGGTGTCACAAGGATAGGCGCTACGGCTACCATCGCGATCATTGAAGAGGCCAAAAAGCGCGGCATTGGGCACGAGCCGACTCTCGTCGAGTTCAAGCCAATAAATGAAGAGGGGACGACTGGCGGATATTGAGATATTAATAATCAGTACTGGATTTAGGAGCCGAAGTCCTTCATTTGTGTACATAGACTTCTATTACTAGACATGAACAGTGCTTAAAGAGCGACGTCGCCATTCATCTAGGGAATCCATGACCTTCAAGGCCCCATATCCACGCCTGGTCCAAACTTCCAGCCCCTATTGATGAATATTGATCATTATTGAGTTCAACATCTAGTGGATTCCCATCATCTTGTCCCGGAAACATAACTAGAATATCGTTAGTAGTGAAATGCAATGCCCCAAGTGCACCGCAGGTAACGTACCTTTGTCAAAATTGGACAAGGCTTCCAGGAAAGACGAATCGGGGGTACATTGAAAGTTCATGTAGTCCGTGAAGCAATCAAAATAGTCCTCGGCGTCGTGTGATCTTACGCTACGTGACTCGACTTCTGTTGCGACCGAAGTGTCTGGTACATTTATATCACTCGCATTTTCTCGTTGCAAGTCATAACTTTGAGATGTAGTGAAACGCTTAGCGTTGTGTGGAGATATGGGCGTGATAGCCTTAGAAGTGTCGAGCATTGTAGCCAGTTCTCTGTCCATTATTTGCTTGATGAGACGTTTCAGAAGATCCATGCCCTGGGCAGAAAATTCAGAACGGTCCTTCAACTTCACCTGCACGGAGAGTAGTCTTTGTAACCCTATTTTCATATCAATTGATGACTGGGTGAAGCGTTCCACACTGCTTAGAATTCCAAGTGTCAGGCCAGACGTGAAAGTATGTATACCGATGAATGTAGCGGCATAGGTGCTGGAGGCAAGGTCAAGTATGGGCATTATGGCGATTTCAGATGTTCTCAAAGCCGCATCACGGCATGATTCAAACGCAGAACGAAATGGATCAGGTCCTTCGCTTCTATGCACTGAGTCTTGGATACTCAGCCTATAAGACAGAAGTGGTCGATATATAAGTATGATCGCATTTTGGTATGATAACCATAAACTCAGGGATTGAAGTTGAAATATGTGGCTTTCGAATTGTGGGCCTGATGCTCCAATGTCTTTATCCATATCATCGGGTGACTGATACACGGGTTGAATAAAGGAATTCGATTGCAAAATGAGCTCAGGTGGGATCTCAGAGCGCCAGGCTTCGAGTTTTGAAAATAGCTGATTCACTTTGTTAATTAAATTCTGTGGCTGGTTGTTGGAGGACCCTGATGGGTCACCGGCATTGGTCATGTGGAAGCCAGTCCCGTAAAGTTCAGTGAGTATTTCCTTGAGCATAACAGAGAGTTTCGACATGAGATATTTGTAAGATAGAAGCGTGGTACTGCATACGAGTGGCTGGTCGAATGACACAGGAGACAATGGTGAAGGTAGTTTAGCGGATGGATCGAGAGGATGTATATCACAATCCTCATCTTTGATGGCATGTGGGTATCCGTATGACATGGAACAGAATGTCTCAATTTCATAAATAGCCCACCAGCAGCGTTTCTTCGCTTCGATCGTTTTCAAGTCCCCCGGGGAGTTGGGCTGCGTTTGTTGATGTCCTCTTTGCCGATGTAGATTCAGTGCTTGAGCGACACGAAGGCCACACCCACAGATTGGCCATGCAATTGCAGGACTTCCATGAAACAGAAAATGGGTTCCAAGGAGGACACATGTCTGAACAGCTTCCAAAGACTGTAACGATAAAATCACTAGCAGCCTGGTTTGCACCAAATCAAGCAGCTCGTTTTTAAATGTCTCTGGATCAACGCCATGGCGAGCTAGAATGGCACGGCGATGCTCACCAGCGTAATGAGCACCAATCACCATTACCATAATCAAAGTGCTCATTGTTCCCACATCCGAAACTGTTGCTGCATCCGCTCGGCCGGGGTTATTGTAAAGTACTTCCCAGCGGCTTCTAAAGTTGTCTTGATGAAAAAGAAGCATGAACCAATGGGCGCGGTCAAAATACGTGTCGACAAGAAGACTCGCAGCCTCAATAGACGGTAAACAAGTTAAGGCCCGGTCCCAGAAAGACCTCAGGGAAGAATCTAAACGTGGAGAGGGTCTTGGTCGAGGCATACCGAGTCCGTTGCTGAGAGGGTCTCGTCGGTTGGTTGATCCACTGATTTCTGTCATTGCACGCGTCTGTGTTCCTGGGACCGCATCTGTACGCCATGTACTCGGTATGTTGGCGTTATGGGATCTGAAGGCCTTAATATGTCAGATAAGGAAAGATCATATGAATGCCCAACACAATCCACTATACTTACTCCTTCAACCAAACCTATGGTGGAGCTCGAATCTGTGAACTCAAAGTTTCCAGGCGACTGAGGGTTCACTTGACCCGAAACCTCATCCTCAGTCATCCGCTGTTCGGGCTGATTTCTTTGATTCCTTGAAGAAGCCAACTGAGGGGCTCGAGGTTGGCGTTTTTGGCGCCGCGGCCTTGACACCTCTCGGTCATTAGGCTGGAAAGGCTTCCATTTCGTTCCGTCAAAATCCGTACATGGTTTTGTTGCCCGTTTACATAGGGTGCACGGACGAGATATATCGCACTATGGCAACGTGAGCCTCGTTGATACCTGCGCTGATCGACCAAAATACATACTTTTAACTTCTGCCTGCGACATCTATCGCAAGCATGTGATACTCTCATTCTATCATTCACCTATCGGCCATTAGAGCAAGCTCAATATCGGGAATGGTGAGGTTGAGGTGAGAGTAGCCAAAGAAGGCAAAGATTCCACCGGAAGAGACATTGTCACGTGGCCGGGATTTCCCGATGCATGAACGCTAAGCCTGATTGGGACTCGACGTATTTTGAAGTATTTGCGCGCACTTCCTGTTCCTTTGTTTCCTTCCTTTATTTGTCTAAGTTGTCTTCTCATTCGGATGATATGATATTATCTCACATCAACACCTCGATGTCATTTTGAGTTATCATCCGGGATATCCGGCAGTTGTGTCTGCACCACCGATGCGGAACACTGACAGTCTACTTCGCATAGATAGATACCCAGGAGTCTATCGACGAGTTTGCTTAGGAGACATGCGACAAGCAAACAACATAGAGATCCTTGATACACACAGAAATTGATGCAAAAACCCCGCTAATTGGGTCAATGTATGACCATTGTAACATGCCGAAATAACGTGAACATATTAAGTCACAATCATAGAGGAAATCCGGTAGGAAAAGATGTTCTATGCTGTCTGTTGCACCGGCTCTTCGTCGGAAACTCAAAAGGCCCATTTGAGCCCTTCCCAAATTCTGGATATCTTTCGCTTTTCTTAGCCATCGTATAGTTGCTCGCTTTTTGGAGAGTTTGAATCCAGCTTCTTACTCCTTATTCGGCTTCCTCTGTTCAAGAGAAATATGTACCACATGCATACCAACAGGCCAACTCGGGTTGCAAGTCGGAGCAGAAGAGGTAATACAGTGGACTGCTCAGATCACTCCAGTTAGAATGAAAGAAGGCCACAAAAGGAAAGGAAAGAATAACTTAAAATTTTCTATATTGCTCAAAATCCGACAACAAGGCGCCCTTTAACGTTACCTTTCCTCAACTTCTGGACTGCCTCCGGTAGGTGTTTTAGACTGACGCATTCGTAAATCGGGTTCAGCAGCCCCCGTGCCGCCATCTGCAGAGCACCTGCAGTATCCTCTCGAGATCCAGTCAATGAACCCACAATTTTCAAGTTGTTCAGAATGAGATACATAGGATCGTCTCCAGCAAACGCAGTCCCGGATGATGACATTCCAATACAAATTACACAGCCCCCAACTCGGGCCATGCGCGGGGCGATGCGATACGCAGAAGGAGCTGAGGCTGTCACGAATACTCCATGAGCCCCCTTTCCGTCTGCAATATCACGCACATCCTTGATCGGATCCTTTGATAGGGAGTAATCAACAAAGGCTTCGCAGCCCAAGTGTAAACAGAAGGCCATCTTATCTTCCCCTGCATCGATTCCGATCACTCGAAGACCCATTGCCTTTGCAATTTGGACTCCCATATGCCCAACGCCTCCCCCGGCCCCAATTATTGAAGCCCAATCACCCGCTCGCAATTTGGATTCTCGAAGCTTAAGATAAATAAGTGAGCGCCATATTCGTCAAGTAGATAAAATATGCACTGAAAACAAGATCGATCTTTGTGGGTGTCTTACAGCACGAAACATTGTCGATCCACTGCACATGATTGGTCCGGCGGAAAAGTCGTCGACCTCATCTGGAATCTTGGATGTATAGCGAGCTGGGCTGGTTATAAATTGTTGATATGTCCCTAGAGCGATTGATATATTAGAATATGCAAATGCTAATCTGATACGCATCTTTTCGTCGGCTGGGGTGGGATGACAAACCGGAAACTTTCAGACCTGTTGGGATTGCACCTGGACAGTGGCATTCCATGTCTGATGAGCATAGGTTGCAGCTCATGCATGTGTTCCACGTAGGTGCGATCCCTGCCCTGTCTCCAATATTCCAAGACGTGACATTGGCCCCAAGAGCAACAACCACCCCTGCGCCTTCATGGCCAGGGGGACGGACTCCATAGTCACTCATTCGAGGAAGAGGAAGATCTTCCATCATGTAATGAATATCACTGTAGCACAGGCCGGTGGCCTTGATTTGAATCAAAATTTCATCGGGGCCTTTGTCGAACAGCAATAATAGCCATCAGATAAAAAAAACATTATATGATACTCCTCATCTGGGACTCACCTGGTGCTGGTACGATAACGTCCTGAATGCCCACTGTGAACTCCGGCCCGTGGCTTAAGACGACACCGGCTTTGCAGTGTGTCGGTATCAATTTTCCATCCATGGTCTCTGTACGAGAGGCAACGTTGGAAAGTTGCCAAAACGGCTCAGGGGCATCATGCGCCTTTAATAAAAATCCATCATATGTTGTCAGATGTCATTTAATTCCGGGTCTCGCGCTAAACATGTGGAAAACTGATAGACGGAAAGACGCTCGAGTCCGGAAGAGCTTCCACCGGGACAACTTCCTGATGCGACCCACCGGTCGGGTGGTAGTTCAATGGCCAGGCCGCTCGGCTTGAAAAACAAGTCCAAAAAGTCCAATGGGATTTTTGTGGCATGACTTGGGGTTCCTCCCTTATCTCTAATCAAAACCGACTGCGTAGCTCGTCAGCTTCAGGACTCAATAGCCTGGCGGCATTCTTCACAACCATCTGGGAGGTCTTGCTGTTGTTTTTGCCGTGAACTTGAGTGTCCATCATTGAGTGTGTCTACGGTACGTTTCTTGCTGGATCCATCAATATAAACCTTGAAGTGAGGTTCAGTGTTGAAGCGAAAAGGCCCGGAAATGAAAGAATGCCGTACCAGGCAGAGAGCGTATGCTCCCGCACCTGGTTTAAGAATTCCCGTGATAAAAAACACACCAAATGAACTTTCGTCGAGAGAGATTTGGATTAGATAAGGCACATTCTTAGTGAGTCTGTCTAGCAAATACTTTCTACAATATGAAACTTGCACCTCCTAGAGCCGGCGGAGGATAATGAAGAATAATTGACCAAACGGCAGTGACCAGCGAAGCCAGGTTAGTTTTATTCCTGAAACTCTGAAAATCCCATCTTGGTATCCTTTTAAAATATCCCTGGCCTTTTGGGGGGAGTTGATTTGCGGTCGTTGGAGGGAAACATCAGATACATACATTTTCTCTCAGTCATCAGGTGCAGTCATTCATTTTCGGTTAATGTTTGGCGGTCCTTATTCTGTCGCTCTCGTTGTCATCTAGTGCTGCATTATTGGGTCAATATGATCGAGAAGATAGAAGAAAGGATCAACTCACGAAGACACTCCGAATTGGCCTTCATCATTTTGGGAAAAATGACGTTGACCTATGTGCCCGCTGAATTGCTTGGCAAGATCGTGACCTCCAGAATATTGATGTTTTACTCGCGTATGTTTATCGTGCCGTCGACTCACCAGCCCCTTGCTGGGTCAATGCATTTCATGCTAATCCCAGCAGTGTTGCATATATTATCCATTTCTGAAAAGCTAGAAACGCGGTGTGACCTTGAAATTGTTTTCTTTCGCATTGCAGACCATCAATGACTGGACTATGCGTCGAACACTACTTCTTTACCCTTCCCGTCGCATGTGACGAACCGAATACTGCGCTATGCAATTCAGGAAAATTGTACTGCATAAACACGGCAAGGCGCCCGCATTCTGGCGCACCTTCTTGACTGCATGATGGCGGTGACTCCCGCTGCCGTAATCTATATCATCAAGTAGTTTATGCTACGCGCCCCCCCCCCCCCCCCCCCCCCCCTCCCTAAAAGTGTAAAAACTTATTAATATCTATCATTTAATTGTACCAGTTTGTTTCTAAGGCTCAAATATTTTTTGCGATGAAGCTAATTGCTCGTGTGCATGGGTCAAGTGCCTTCAATGAGTCCAGAAGTATCCCTGTAGTCTAGTGAATTCGCGACTGCTTTCTGTTCAATGATTTATCGTTATCCTCATATGGTTGGTCTCTTTATTTATGAATGTATGAGTAACGGCGAATCCCACATTTATGGTACTTTCCAATTGGCAGATGCATGGTTTTCAGCAGGTGATGTGGGTCGATCGTGATGCGGGCTACACTGATGCATTTGCTAAGATGGGCGTTCATTACGCCAATTCTACTAGTGGGTCGCTGAACCAAAATTAGGGCTATCATGAATACTGTAGTGTAGCTTGTGAAATTTAATTACTTTTACCCGGAGAGACCCAGCGACGAAATAGAGCATGCGAGCTGATGATTGTTTGAAGACGAGACGCGGCACGGCAGACCCTGCAGAATGCATTGTATAACATGTTCATAATTAGCCACCTTGTATGATGCAATCGCTACTGTGGAAAGTTGGAGATTAGCTACACAAGTCCCACTGTCTTTCAGATATGGAATCATCATACTTTGAGTCTGTTTCAATAATGGGATGCCTAGTTTATGTATCTACATGCCCTGGTCAGAATTAAAGGCACTGTGACAGTTCACATCATATGCCCTGCATATGTTCCGCATATTAGTCACATAGACTGCAGTCACGTGGGGAAGACGTCGGTGTAGAGTGTGTCACATAGATATGGGAGGCTCCGCGGAGCGGCTTATCTAGATCGTGGAGGATTCCTCCTCTCCTTCCTTCCCCAAGTTTAGAATTTCTCTACATTACGCGCTAAATTCATCATTTTGCATCGGTTTCTTGAGAGTTTACATAATTCTAAACTTCCCTTTCACTTCCTACACAGGCAATAAGCTCTTTTTGCTGTGCCAACACATAAAATCAAATATATTATCATCTTCGACACATCGAAACCTCCAATCGGGTCATCAGCTAGACGATCCCCGACAAACTAAGTCCAAGGGCGAAGCTGTCAGCCGTTAAGACCCAGATTCAACTACTACTACACCGACTCCAGCCCCGTATTCCCTAGCTAACCTCACTAACCAATACATTACCAATCTTAAGCGTCAGATCGCCTTACTGCTTCAGTAGTACTCTGTAACCACTGAATCTAATCCTAAAGGCAGCAAGGAATATTACTCTACAAAGCTGCCTAATCCCAAGAAACTTACTAATGGAAAAAACCCCTTCTATTGTCATTAAAAGCAGCAGGTTTACCAGAAACTCAAAGTTAACAGAGATTACTTCCCTATAGATAAGTACAAGATCTACTATATCTCTATATACACTACTAATCATGCAATAATAATATTGTTTCCTTACCTCTAGAAGGACTATTAGAATATATTTACCACTATCAATAAAGTCTTTAATTTTCTACAAAGCTAGTTCAAGAATACCAATCAGATTATTAAGTATCAATATAAGTTCTAGGCTCTCCAATAGGAGAATACCTCTAAATACTAAGACTTTATATCTATATTCCAGTATCTAGTTAACAAATCTCACCTTTCTACCAAATTCTAAAAGAGTAAAATATAGCTGAAATTGCCTTATTGGATCTAGCACTACATAGGAACAACTAAGTATAACTCTACTGTTTCCTTTATTTAATTCGAGAAATTAGTTTCTATTTAGATAGATATTACTTCTGAATCTACTAGCAAAATACATTTCTCTCTCCCCAATTCCAATTCTATACCAAAAGCTAACATAAAGACCAAACCCAAGATCAAGCAGAAATCTAAGTCCCAATCTTCTATTCCTATAGCCAATACCCCAAAGGCTCAGACCCAATTCTCAGCCAAAAGAACTCACCTTCATACAGAAGGCTATTACTACAACTATAAGAACCTAAGATACCTTACTACTATATACTCTAAACCCAAAATATTGACTTAAGCCCAAATCCAGAATAAAGGAACTATAGAGAATACCCCAAGAGTAACTAAAATCCTCTCCAAGACCAAGTTAGAAAACTAGTATACCCAAGTCAAGTCTCCTATTTAAATAGTCTAGTCTAGAAAGAATTGAATAAGAATAGTATTAGAATGTTGTACCCCACAGATCCTATATTCTTATACCTAATAGTTTTAATAGTAAATTCAACTATATTACCTATAATAATCCTTTTTAATACTAAAGTAAATATAAATATCCTAATACAAGAAGATCTAGTTACTAAGCTAGAGAAGAAGTAGCCAATCAAATATTATTGGATTTAAGTCCCCATCCAAAATAGATTATAGAATAGGATTCTAGGGGCCCCCTTTACTAAATCAATCTAGCTTATCTTTACTATAGATAATTATCTATTTAAATAATAACAATATATTATTACTAAAAAAATAATACAGCCCATTATTATTAGACAATATTAAATAAAGCCAAAAAACATCTGATTATAGACCTCTATAAATACCCCCCACTTTGGGGATTAACAAGACTTGACCTTTGAGGAGATCCAGTACCTACATCAACTATTAAATAGAGTACTACTAAATAAGAACAGTAATCCAAAAGCTATAGAACACTAAGCTAATACAAATCATTAAGACAAGTTAATAGACTGTGACAGTTCATATTATATGCCCTGCATATGTTCCGCATATTAGTCACGTAGACTGCGGTTATGTGGGGAAGACGTCGGTGTAGAGTGTGTCACGTGGATGTGGGAGGCTCCGCGGAGCAGCTTATCTAGATCGTGGAGGATTCCTCCTCTCCTTCCTTCCCCAAGTTTAGAATTTCTCTACGTTACGCGCTAAATTCATCATTTTGCATTGGTTTCTTGAGAGTTCACATAATTCTAAACTTCCCTTTCACTTCCTACGCGGGCAATAAGCTCTTTTTACTGTGCTAATGCGTAAAATCAAACATGTCGTCGTCTTCGACATATCGAAACCTCCGATTGGGTCGTCAGCCGGACGATTCCCGATAAACTGAGTCTGAGAGCGAAGCTGTTGGTTGTCAAGGCTCAGATTCAACTACTGCTATGCTGATTCCAGTCCCGTGTTTCCCAGCTAACCTCACTGACTAATGCATTGCCGATCTTGAGTGTCAGATTGCCTTACTGCTTTAGCAGTGCTCTGCAACTACTGAGTCCGACCCTGAAGGCAGTAAGAAATGTTACTCTGCGAAGCTGCCTGACCCCGAGAAGCTTACTGATAGGAAGAACCCTCTCTATTGTCATTGGGAGCAGTAGGTTTACCAGAAACTCAAGGCCAACAGGGATCACTTTTCTACAGACGAGTATAAGATCTATTATGTCTCTATGCGTATTGCTGGTTGTGTAATAATGATATTGTCTTCTTACCTCCAGGAGGACCGCCAGGATATATTTACTACTGTTAATGAAGTCTTCAATTTCTTGTAAAGTTAGTTCGAGGATGCTAATCAGATTGCTAAGTACTGACGTGAGTTCTAGGCTCTCTAGTGGGAGAACGCCTCTAAGTACTAAGACTTTGTATCTATATTCCAGTATCTAGCTGACGAATCTCACCTTCCTATCAAATCCTGGAAGAGTAAAATATAGCTGAAATTGCCTCGTTGGATTCAGCACTATGTGGGAACGGCTGAGCATAATCCCACTATTTCCTTTATTCAATTCGAGAAATTGGTTTCTGTCCAGACGGATATTGCTTCTAAATCTGCTGGCAAAATGCGTTTCTCTCTCCCCAATTCCAGTTCTACACCAAAAGCTGATATAAAGACCAAACCCAAGATCAAGTAGGAATCTAAGTCCCGATCTTCTACCCCTGTAACTAGTACCCCGAAGGCTCAGACCCAGTTCTCGGTCGAAAGAACTCATCTTTATACAGAGGGTCGTTGCTATAACTATAAGAATCTGGGATATCTCGCTACTGCGTACCCTAAATCCAAGATATCAACTCAAGCCTAAATCCAGGACAAAGAAACTGTGGAGGATACCCCGAGAGTAACTGAGGTTCTCTCCGAGACCGAGTCGGAAAACTAGTATGCCCAAGTTAAGTCTCCTACTTGGGCGGTCTAGTTCAGAAAGGATTGAATAAAGATAGTATTAGAATATTGTACCCTATAGACCCTATATTCTTATACCCAGTAGTTTTAATAGTAAATTTAACTATGTTATCTGTGATAATCCTTTTTGATACTGGAGTAAATATAAATATCCTAATATAAGAAGACCTAGTTGCCAAGCTAGAGAAGGAGTAGCCAGTCAAACATTGTTGGATTCGAGTCCCTATTCAAAATAGATTATAGAATGGGACCCCAGGGGCCCCCTTTACTAAATCGATCTGGCTTATCTTTACTATAGGCAGTTGTCTATTTAAACGACAATAGTGTGTTATTGCTAAAGAGATGGTGCAGCCTATCATTATTGGACAATATTGGATGAAGCTAAAAAACATTTAGTTACAGACTTCTACAAACATTCTCTACTTTGGGGATCAATAAGACTTAACCTTCGAGGAGGTCTAGTGTCTATATCGACTATTAAATGGGGTACTACTGGACAAGGGTAGTGATCCAAAGACTATAGAATACTAAGCTGATATAGATTGTCGAGATAAGTTAATAGACCAGGCTATTTGCAAAGAAACTCGAATTCAATAGATTCTCAAAAGGCCTAAGTTGAGTCTCAGTTTAGTTAACTCGATTATTTCAGAAATTGCCTTAGTGGGCACTGCAGGTATACACCAAATCATAGAAAGATCAGAGAATAAAGTTTTTATCTTCTATCTTGTAGAACTTAACTAGATTATTGATAAGAAGTGTGATAAGACAGATAGAGCTAAGCTAGAACAAGAACTCTAAGAAATCCGCAAATCTCTTCTAAACAAATATCGAGAGTTTATAGAAACTTTCTCTAAAACTTGTTCAAATAAATTACCTCTCCTGTAGCTAGGAATCGATTATAAGATTGAGCTAGAGGAACCATTTATATCTCAAAGCTATCTCCTCTATAAGCAGTTAGTAGAGGAGCTGGAGGCTACCAGAATCTATATTATGGAGAATCTATATTACAGATTCATTATCTCTTTAACCAGTTCCTTTATATTTCCGATTCTAATAGCTAGAAAGCCAAAAGACAGTCTATGTTTCTGTATAGACTATTGAAAGCTAAATGCGGTAATAAAGAAGAACAGTTATCCAATTCCTTTGATTAATAAGATTTTGGAACAACTGGCTAAGACTAAGCAGTTTATAAAGCTTGATATCCGATAAGGCTTCTACTGAATCCAGATATATCTAGACAGTAAAGACCTAATGATCTTTAAGAGTCGATATAGGTTATTTAAATATTGAGTTATGCCCTTCAGAGTAATCAGAGGCCTAGCCACCTTTCAGTGCTATATCAACAATATTCTACACGATCTACTTAATATTATAGTTATTGTCTTTATCAACAATATTCTGATCTATTCTGAGGATTCTAAACTACACAAACAGTATATCAAAGAAGTCTTATACTGTCTCTAGACTACAGGCCTTTAGGCCTCCTTAAAGAAGTATAAGTTCAATACCGAGAAAACAAGATTCCTTGGTTTTATTGTAGGAAAGAATAGTATATATATAGACCTAGAGAAGTTGCTTATTATTTGTGACTAGAAGATATCTATAATAGTCAAGGGGATCCAGTCTTTCTTGGGTTTCTATAACTATTATTGTTAATTTATTAAGGACTACAGCCGTCTAGCGAAGCTATTGTTTATCCTAATAAAGAAGAGCACTCTATGGGAGTGGAGCCTAGCTTATAAGACTATATTTAACAGATTAAAAGCTGTCTTAACCAAGCTCCCAATAGTAGTGTATTTCAATCCCATACAACAGATACAGATTAAAACTGATTCCTCAGACAGAGTAACTGGAGCTATATTGAGCTAGCTATAGAATAATAATCTCTAGTATTCTATTGCCTTTTTCTCAAAGACTATAAATAATGCTGAGACTCGCTATGAGATTTATAATAAGGAGCTATTAGCAATTATTCGAGCCCTCAAGGAGTAGAGAACTGAACTAATTAGTACTAGCCTAAATCAATACATAATTATCTGATCAGATCATAAGACTCTCAAATACTTCATGACTAAATGCTAGTTGAATATCAGATAGGCCCAGTAATCTGAGTTCCTTTCTAGTTTTAACTTCATAATAAAGTACTGTATTGGAAAGACAAATATTGTTACAGATATTCTATTAAGGAAGGAATTACTACTAGACCGAAATAGGGAGAAAACAGTACTACTCCTATAGTACTGACTAGACTCAGATATAGTCCTATTGGTAGTTACCTGGGAATTTGTAGCTAATATATCTATCAATCCAATTTTGAGTACTTCAGAAGAAATAAGAAAAGTCCTTTGAGCAAACTGAAGTGCAGATGACAATCAAACAGTAGCTATGTGTGAAGAAGCTCTGCTAGAGGCAGAGGATAGTCTATAGAAGTTACTAAAAGAGCTACTGCTTTATGAAGCCCGAGTCTTTGTTCCTCAAAAAGCAAGACTGGAGTTACTAAATTATATTTATAAGCAACCTGCCTTGGCGCATTCTGGAGTAAAGAAGATATAAGATTATATCTAGGAACAAAACTTTATATAGCTAGGAATCTCTGCTGATATCAAATAGTTTACTAATAACTGTATAACCTGCAAAAGGACCAAATCCTAGTAGGATTAGCTAGGAGGCTTACTGAATTTCTTGCCAATACTACCTAGACCATAGATATATATCCAGATGGACTTTATAGAATTATCGAAAGACAAGAAAAAATATAATTACACTCTAGTGGTTCTTGATCAATTCTCAAAGAGGTATATTACTATTCCGTATTACAAGATAGTAACCAGTAAGGATATAGCCCAGTTACTGCTGCAATATATTATTCACTATAATGGACTACCTAACTCCATTATTTTGGACCACAATAGAATATTTATATCAAGAGTTGTGAGGAAATTGGGGAACAAGGGATCTCGTAACCTTGGCAGCTCTAGAATCAAGCTGACTAATGAAGAAGATTGC